>CM053784.1:638794841-639022341 GCA_028749045.1 Cupressus sempervirens | reverse complement strand
AGAGGCTACCAGGGTAACTCATTGTAAGTTGTTTAATAAGTGAAAGCATTCACACCTAATACTAACTAAATGAACCTAAAAAGATAATTTTTTTGTTCTCACCCATGCCTCGAGTGCTTGTACAGACTAGGATGGGAGTAGAGAGAATGCTTGGTTGTGACCTTGCATTCCATAGTATGCCTTGTCAGTATGAGAGGATACTAGTGGCCACATGAGGATCAGTAGGGACTCGTAGAGTTTAGCTAACTGCCACGGTAACTTCTACATGATATATGCGATGACACTTTCCTACTTGCATAGTAGGTTTTCTACATGTCATTGTATGCCTTTAGGAATTAGATGTCTATTTATGTGTTGAAACTTTTGAGTTAGTACACTTTTAGGATTCTTGGACTTATAGATATTTATGCTATGTGATTTTGATAACCTATTTGGGACTTGAGATTATCTCCTCAGCACGGTGGGAGTAGACCACTTAGGTTCCATGCAGTTGGGTGGTAGTGTTTTTTCCACGCTTATCATTTGAGATCCATTGAGACATCATGGTTGATGTGTCCTTCATGATGGTGGATATGTATCCTTTCATTGGTGTTTAGCATATTTTAGATGATGTTATCTTATGCTTAAATTTGCATGTTAGATTACTTTCTACGTATGATGTAGTATGTATAGGTGTGGCATTCCTACTATGCTAATATTGATGATCTCTTCGATGATTTGGAATGTTATGCATGGAGGGATGGCTAGGATCCATGATGGTCTAATGATGCTATTTACAATTGGGAGGAACTGTGCACTTAGTTTATTATGTATGATCTTTTATGATGATGTATCATGTATGATGTATGGTTTTATTTATGTTGTTGTATCATGGATTAGAATAGGATGATGTACCTTATTCCACATATGTATATTCTTTTAAGCTTTTCATACCCTGTGACATGTATAGTGGATGATTGAGCATTTAGAAATGTAATTATAAACATTGGATTGATCATTATTATTTCATGTGGATTTTTGTATGAGATGGATTCATTAATGTTAGTTGATTTAGATGTGATTCAACGTTAAGGGTTCTTTAAAGAATGTTACCTATTAAGTATGTTATGTTTGCTTTTAGATGGTTATTTCTATTGCTTCCATTATTTTTCTATCAGTTGTGAATGATATTACTTTCATGTTTTTAAAAGAAAAAATACTTCCAAACTTAGCAAAATTCTAGGTTAATTCTTTGGATCCCTTGGTGGGGCATTACACAACACACCCTATAGTCCTTCTCCATATAACATAGGAGACCACTGTAAAACCTCATGTAAACATCATGAACTCCCAAGAATATTTATACGTCCCAATGAAAAGTACAACATAGTTAAATGAAAGGATTTATTATTTTACTATCAAACTGACATTCTTATTAAAGGAACCTCTAGTTAGGTCTTTTGTGATTGTAAGTATATTTTGAGCCATTACATTTGGTGCCCATCTTTACATACATAGAATTTTCTATACTCATCCATGCACATATGATATATGTCACTAGATTTTGTCATTTTATATACTCATTTTTTGTGACTCCAACAAAAGAAACCTTGCATGGTGACCACTCTTGGTCAAGATCCAAAGCCTACCCATGGTACATCCAAAACACCACATCAAATTAGAGGCCCAAATCAATATGTGGCTCACTTTTTGATGTCTAGTGCACATCACCACTACCTTTGTCCATTTGTTTCCTCTACCAATTGTCTCATGGTATATTTCTTGAGAAATCCAAACAAAAATTGAACTACCTTACAGACAACCCAAAACCCCAACATTTGTGTGGAGTCTCCACTTTATCTCGTGGCTCTTTATTTTGTAAATGTGACTCCTCCAATATTGAAATGAGCCTATACACACACGACCCACATCTTAGAGTCCAACATAGAGCTCATTGACGTGGGCCTCCTCATCTAAAGTTTCATGAAAGATCCATGCCATTTATGCCTTGTGTGTAACTCTTCCATAGTGATCTTGGGGCTTTAACACCTTTGTGAACCTAAAAGATTCAAGAAATCTTATGATGTGCCATCATTGTGGATGTTGTTCCACTGTAAGAGGGATCTCTGCGTAATCAAAGTACCACTTCAAATCATTTCCATTTCCTGGCAATTAGTAGTGATTCACTACCACATCATCCTTGTCATTTCAACAAGATATGCAATTTAGATCCAATATTTTCACATGTTTTCACAATTAAAGAGAACAAATTTCCACAATCCATTATATTGTACTGGTATGTTTTTGGATTCGATTGTGTTAAGATTTTTACCATCAACGTTTTGAATCACACTACGTGATCCATCATCAGGATGAAGATCAAGAGAAGCACAAAAAATATAGTATATTGGATCTATTGCTCTTCATCTTGATGATGGATCACGTAGTGTGATTCGAAACATTGATGGTAAAAATCTTAACACAATCGAATCCAGAAACATACCAGTACAATGTTTTCACAAGTTACCAAACTATTACCAAGTTCTAACACACGTTAAATACAAGCATAGGCATTCTATTTCAAATCATCTTCTATTTACATCTACAACTTGGCTTTGATACCATGTTAAATTTCAAAGGATCTATTGTAAATGTACTAAGCACTACCATAATCTATGGTATGTGTGTTCCAAAGGCATCTCTCCTCATATTAATAGGCAAAAGCCATGAATAGACACATACCTTTAAGGGACATGTCTATTTTTTAATTAATAAGGTAATATTAGAACATATTTATAATATTATTATAATATAATTATAATAAATATAACCATAGTTATATATATATATATATATATTATAATTATATTAATTTATCTCATATAATAAACACACACACACACACACACACACATAAGACAAAGACATTTGAATTGACTAAAACTTTAACAAAGAGATCCCCAATTAATTTGATATTATTCCTTTTTAGGGTAGAGGCGAGGGATTATCATTTGATAGGTCGGGATCACTTTATGACCCTAATGTTGTTAGGGTATCTATTGGCAAGCCACAAGTGGAACATGTTATTGTTCCATCTATTGTGAGGGAAAACATAGAGGCTAACACACTAGGCACTGTTAGAGCTTTGAATCAAAGCCTCATTTAGTGTGTCACTACTTTGGTTACAGATGAGCCTTGTTAAACTATTGGTCACATGTGCATGTTAGGTGGATTCCTATGCATATTTTGCACTTCTATCAGAAAGGATAATGATAATGGGATGATGACATATGACTTCCTTAATGTCACATTTGGCATCGATACATAGGTAAATATAAATAATTACATTTTAAACTACTTTGATCACATCTAATATGTACACAAATGACTAATAAATCACTATTTCTTGATGTTTCACATGTACACAAATGAGTAATAAATTACTATGTCTTGATGTTGTTCAAAATTTAGGGCCGGAGTGTTGTTGGCACTAGCATTTATCCCTTGGCCTCATTATACACCACATCAATGAATCCATAGGTAAGGTTAACTTAAAACTTTAATCCATGTACATTAGTTTTGTGCTAGACCATCAACTTTCACATTTGGACTTTGAGAGTGGGCATAATACCGCTCATGTAGAGGTATATTAATTTGCATGTTAAGTTGATTCAATCGAATATTTTTATTTCATAAATGAATAAATAATTAACTAATTTGGCTCATTACATGATCATGTGTAGAGTCAAAGTGGTCATGATGATGTTTATTTGGGGTCACCTGGCTTTTGGATGAGTTTATTTCCCCCAAAGGTATATAAATGTTCAAATGTATTTTAATTTTTATGTCTATAGTACTTTATTTTGCACATGAATGTGGTGTCTAATAGATTTACATTCATGTGCAATAGGTAAATGTTGCACCTTCAGGATTAACACTGTAGAATGAAGGACACAGTACTATATTCATAGAGGTGCCCAAATATTTTAATTGATAATGTGGTATAAAAAAATATGTATTTTTCATAACCACTTTTGATTCTTGTGTTGTATCATTTTCAGCTATGGACATCAGAAGAGTCTTCCACATCTTCATCATTATATTGATTAGGGAGTCATTGTTGCAGTTGATATTTTTGATCCATTGACAAAGGTATGAAAGAGTTTCAATAAAATTTAGTTAGTATTGAAAATAGATATGATATTCATAAGTACGATCAAGTGATAACTTTGATGATTGTTGTAGGGTCTTATTACTGCCAATCATCCATGTGCCCTTGAGGTGGATGTAGAGAGGGATTATCAACTAGCAGTAAGAAACTATTTTATTTTATGTTTACATATTTTTTCTTTAATGTATAATAATTATTTATTCACATCTAATTTTGATTGCAACAAGTCAAGTTACAAAAGAGTCTAGACTGACAGACAAGCGAGCATGTTACAAAGACCTTGTCATCTATAACATCTCCCTCTTCTTGGCAATTGAACATAACCAGGGATCTATTTTCTTTCCCTATTAGGGAAGAGTAAATATCTAGGGATTTACATCACTTATATGGCGTTACTAGACATATGTTTTGTATATTATTTTTTATTTATCTCATTTGTGACATATATTTCATGCATGGCATTATTAGGTATACACTTATGATATTTTAGATTATCAATGTATGAGATTATATAAAATTGTATGACATTGTATGACATTATTGGATATTGACATTACTAGACCTTATGGAAAAAATAATTGAATCTAATGCTTGTGTTCTTGGATTAGTTGATTGGATGCTAAGATTTGATGATTGTGAATTTTAAGATGCAATGTTTTGACAAATCAAGAAATTTAATAATGCATATTGTGTTAGACCTATGGGAATGTTTGTGCATTCAAAGATCAATAGTTATCAATAGTTTACAAAGTTTAGTACCTTTATGTTGGCTGAATTCTTTGTTGAAATTTGTGTCTAGTGCTACATGAGCAATCACATGTTCTAGATTTTTTTTCATGTGAATAGTTTTATGCCACTTTAAATTTATGCCAAAATTACACTATATAGAATGATGCTTCTTTATATATTCAATGGCTAAGATATTCTATACGAAACATTAAGGTCTTGTATTCCCAAAATGTGTATAGTTGGAGATACTCATGGAAGGAAACTTAAATAAAAATAACAAGTTCATTATCATTATAAACATCATACCATGGTTATAAAACTACTTTCTTTTAGTTGAACTAAATGATGTCATGTTGGTAACCTATCTTGCACCACATGCTAACACCTCAATAATGATAAGGGCTAAATACTACTCCACCATGTGACTAAGAACATTTATTTAGAGCTTCTTCATATACCCATTAAAACCTCAAGTATATATTTCACTCTAGACCAAATGCACGTTTAACCACTTATGGGAGATGATGGGTAGAGTCTTTCACAATAAACCCCCACACCACCTATGAAAGTAGAACCACCAAATATAGAAGTAGGTCAGCCCTCAAATTTAATATTAAATAAGGAAGCAACATATTTTTTTGTAATAGAAAGTCAAGTCTTCATGGAAAAAAATTCCATAGAGAAACTAACATTTGTAAAGATGTGATTATTTCATTCTTTTCAAAGATTGGGCGGGTAATATGAGGCATCATCAAAGACCAAAGCATATTATCCTTCTTATCTTTTTACTTTAATTGTATTATTGTTTATCTACCATGTCCATTTGGTTATCTATCACAAATTACCTCATCAATTCATCTATTGTGGCATATTTTTCATTTTGTACTTATTGTCCATATCCTTACTAGATGAGACTCCAAGGCACTATGCTAGTCTTCTACACCCACACCATAGTCATAGACTAGTGATTTTTTCTTAGACAATGAGCTCACAAAGTTGAATATTTGTCACTCATAGTTACCTCTTTTGTTTCTTATGGTCCAAACATTTGTAGTTTTTCATTTAGTTTAGTTATAACCATCTACTTTCTTTTAATAGTGGAGAGCCTTCTCCTTTTTATTTTCCAAAGATCTATCAATGTCATTATTTTTAAAGGTGTCTTGATAGATGTTACTTGTTGATTTGACATCATTATGGAGGGGGATCTCTACATTAATGTCTTAAAAAAAAGAACATATGACACATGTTTAGAAACCAATCATTTGAGGTTAACCACTCTAATTATCTAGGTGAGAATAAAAGTAGTATTCTCGACATTTGTGGTTATACTGAACTTAGATATAAATTTATGTTGAGAGTTCAAGTGTTGAAAATTAACAAAACTATATTTTTATTGCATATTGTGAAATTAGATATCTAGAAGCAGGTTGATAAGTGTTGAGAAATAATGTAAGTCACCTAAGTCCTTTCTAAAAAATGATATATCATTTCAGCAAGAAAGTGCTGATTTAACTTTAAAAAATCTTTAAATGGCTGATTTTGCTTAGAAGTGTTGATTTTGGACCCAATGTTTATTGGGGAAACCTAGGTACATAATGCAAGAAAGAATTCTCAATGCTCGGTGAGAAAAATGATAAATTCCCTAGCAATTACATGGCAATTGGACCTAATGGAGATGACAAAATAGTACCATGACAAATAGATTGAAAGATGCTCTATTTAGCAACTTTCCACTACACAAAAATGCAAGATTTTGTGTCAACTAAAATGTGTTTGCAAAACCAAACCATTTGGACCATCAAAAAATGGAACTACACACACTTAGAGCTTTGGAATACCTTACTTGCACACTTCAAAGAACTTTGATCTTGTTTACGAGGTCCAAGATATCACACTTTGAAAATCATTGTTTGGTTTGAATTAGTGAGTACATCTTGGGGACACCTAGGTATGATATACATGAAAGCATTCCTGATGCTCAATAATAAAAAATGATATGTTCTATAATGTTTACCTAGCCAACTAGACCTAACAGAGCTGATGTAATGGTCTCACAATGAATGGATTGAAAGATGCTCCATCTAGCAACTTTTCACTTTGAAAAAGTCCAAGATTTTGTGTCAACTAAAAAATGTTCACCAAAACCACACCATGTGGACCATCAAAAAATGAGCTACACACACTTATGCCTTGGGAACACATTACTTGCACACTTCACAGAACTTTGATAACTATCATGAGGTCCAAGATATTGCCCTTCAAAAATCATTATTTGGTTCGGCTTAGTACATCTTGGGGACACCTAGGTATGAAATGCATGGAAGAATTCTTGATGCTTAGTGAGAAAAATGAGATTTTTCCTAGCTTTTATTGGGCTAATTGGACCTAACAGAGCTGACAGAATGGTCCCATGACAAATGGATTGACAGATTCTCCATTTAGCAACTTTCCACTATGCAAAAAGGAAAGATATTGTGTCAACTAAAATGTGTTTACCTAAACCAAACCATGTGGACCATCAAAAAATGAAGCTACATGCACTTAGACCTTGGGAACATCTTACTTGCACACTTCACAAAAAATTGTTAACTATCATGAGGTCCAAGATATCACCCTTCAAAAACCATTTTTTTGTTGACTTAGTGCATCTTGGGAACACTTAGGTATGAAATGCACAAAAGAATTCATAATTATAAATGAGAAAAAATAGATGTATAGAGTTGATCAAATAGCCCTATGATGACTGGATTGAAAGATGCTCCATTTAGCAACATTCTAATGCATAAAAATGCAAGATTTTATGTCAACTGAAACATTTTTGTTAAAACCAAACTGTGTGGACCATCAAAAAATGGAGCTACACACACTTAGATCTTGGGAACACCTTACTTGTGTACTACAAAAAAATTTGATAGCCATCACAAGATCCAAGAGATCACCCTTTGAAACTATTATTTGGTTTGACATAGTGCATCTTGGGGACACCTATGTATGACATGTGCAAATCATTCTTGATGCTCTATGAGAAAAATGTGATGCCCTAGCATTTAACCAACCAACTAGACCTAACTAAACCAAACCAAACCATTTGTGTCATTGAGTCAAGGTTATTTGGTATTTTTTCCATAATGGAGCCATAAGGAATGTCTTTCTATCAATGCAATGAATGTGCTTCAAAAATCTACATAATGAAATTCTGATTGTGAAATCACAATAACATTCATCTCTTTATATTAATTATATGAATTTCTATTTACAAATTAGATCTATTTAAGGTATTGGTAGGAAAGAGATAAGGAGAGAAAATGTCTGATCTTGTCCAAAAAAAATATGAAACATACAAACATTGTTAATCACATGATTTTGTAATTACATCTAATCCAATGAACCATCTAGATCTACTCCACCCTTTATTGTCTCAAGTATTTCCTCATGGTCCAACTCACAAACCTTCCAAATAGTCTTATTATGTGGTTTTATATTGTATTTTATCAAGTGGACATTTGATGCAATGATAATGTTCACATAATGAAAAATATTCATTTGTGGTTTCCAATCCTCAAATAACCACAAATTAGAGTTCCTCATATCATATTGTCTAGGCCATGTACTAGTTATCGCCACTGCACATACATGGTATTCTAAACCTTTACCATATGTAACTAAGTGATTCTTTTTCCATTTTTCTAGGATACGACACAAATAATTATTTGTCCCTTCTTCATTATCTTCAGGTGTAAGCACAACAAAAACATGGCCTGCAATAGAAACATAATGTGCTCATATATATATATATATAATATAGTTGGAACAGATCAGACAAGTGGTTAAAGTCAATTGATGATTCCATATCTACTATTTCCAATACTCATGGGGGACAATAGGTGTCAACTAGAATCAAAACTCATAAATGTTATTCGTCCACCCATTCAGTATCCATCCCAATATTCCTCTGTACATGATGGAAAAGGGAATGCCATTTTTCATGTGTGGGTACTCCATGAACCTACACCAGATCTTCAAAAATAGTGTATCTCACTCTATCTTTTTAGTGTACAACAATCCTCATATGGTGCAATGTTAGTATTATCTATTGACTAAAAAAATCTTCAAACCATAGACTCAGATTCCTTACTTGGACCCATTGTAGTATTACACCACAAAATGATACTTTTGCATCTAAGAATATTGTTTTGTCTTTGTACTTTAATAATTCATGAGCTAAGGCTCTTTTGATACATGTGCTTACACCATCATGCTCTTCCTTTCCATGACTAGCCTTTGTGAAATTCCACATATACTGGATACTAGTTGATGAGAGCATTTAATGTTCCAAATCATACCATATTTTAGCCTTTGTATAAGCCTTCACACTCATTTCAATCCCCATTTTATATTCCACTTTCTCCTCTATGTTGCATATGATCTAATATTTATGAGTAATATTGAATATAATTATTAGATAGAATATGTGAATGAATAAATGAAATTGTATTTATCTAACATGCTGATGGCTCTTCTTGTCACCCTCTATGCATCTTTTTATAGCTCTTACAACAATACAAGGCTCCACCCACTTTGAAATAGATATATTTGCTGCAGATATCATTCACCAAAAATGTGACAAAAATGGAATGAAAACCTATGTGAATACATGCAGATGGCAGCAGGATAATTACGAGGATATATTCTGAAAAACCTATGGTTCTAAGCATTTTGTTACAACCAAATTGCTTCTTATTACCTATTGTTTACAAGCCCAAACAAACCTGCAACCTAATGGATATGAAGACAATAATAGTTTTTTGGGATGGTAACAACAAAATACCTATTATCTATACATATTAGATTTTTGCTATTCCTTGCGTGGACTATATATCACTATAGTTATTGTATTTTTAAATATGTGCCTATATAAGCAGCAATAGACATACATAGTGGATATATATACACATTTCTACATATTGCCATAAGGAAGCTTTTAGAAAGACATATTGTATCAGCATGAGTTATTTTTGAATAAAGTAATATTCTGCATGATTACAATGGCGTAGAATCTAATCATTCTCTACTCATTGTGCAAGCTAGGGAGTAAGGGCCTGCTCAACTAGCAAAGCATGATGATATTTTCATTTGGTATGCTATTTAATATATTATTGAAGAGTTTGATTTTAGAATTAGTCTATTTGTTAAATTAGATATTTGTGTTTTTATCTATAATTTAGTAATTTTAGATTAATCAATTTAGAGTTGGATGAAACATTTCTAAAGCCATTGTTATTTATAAATTGTTGTTCTTAATATTGTATAGATTAATGTTTATTTCTATTTCTAATGTTCTTGTCACCAAGAAGTGACAGTTCTTGTCACTGGGATTTCTTTAGTTTTTCATTAATTCAATTTTGTGTGTTTTAACTACATTCATAATCCCTCATTTCACAACTATCATCCCTTGATAGCATATTGCTCAGACACCTTTTGCAATTTTATGCTCTTAGATTGACACTGTTAATTATTTTGTTATTATTTTCCCCAATGTTGGCCTATCATTTTGGTAGCATTTCCATGGAAAGGTGTCAAAGGCATGTTAGTTTGCTGATTTGAGTTAGGAACAATGCATGAGGATGATTTCTTTTGCAACTACTAGCCTTGCTTAAGTAATTAATCTTAATTTGCGTTGGTTAAATCATATAAATGCATTGCTTTAGAGTTTTCAAGTTGGCCTTAGAAATTAGATTCATTAGTTGCTTTAGAAATTAATTAAATTCTACATTATCATAAGTTGTTGTGAGTCATTGCTAAATACAAGAAATTTTTGAAGAAAAATATTAAAAATGATGCCTTTTCAATGTTGTTCAAGTATATCAATTTTGGTTGAAAATTGTTTCAAAAATGCAAAATTTGAAGGAAATACAAGAGGCAAAGATCACACCTTGGGTGTTGCCCCAAGACCCCACAAGGGGCGTTTCCTCTTGACCCCACTGGTGGTTGCCACCCCCAAATCCCCGCCTTCAAATTTAAAAACAAAAGAAGAACTTGGTGGAGAAATCACACTGACCAAAGGTGATGTTCTTTTACCCTGTCTACCTAATGAATGCATCTTAAATGATATTGATCTTCCATTATCATAGGTATGCAATAATTATATCTCCATGTTTGAACATGAGAAAATCATTGATGAATTCTTATAGAAATGTGATTTTGAGGATGAACATTTAACCAATTGTTGTTCTAATTGCTATAGGGAAGATGACCAATGTATATGCTTGAACAACCATAAGCACATGGTGAATGAGGTGCAAGCTATTTCTAATCCTTACCAAGATAAGGGTGGAAGTGACCAAGTATTCTTTATAATGGATGAACAATCTCAAGCACCAACCCAAGAAGATCAAGGTATGCATTATGTTGGTAACATGCATTGTCACTCTAAATCATTACAAATCCAACATATTTCTTCAAAATGTACTTCTCCACCTAGCATGCACAATGAATGTAATCATGCATGCTCACAACAACCTGTATATCTCTCTTATATTCCACCATATCCATACTTACCATCTTGATTTTTCCCATCCTTCTTATTCCCATCTACTTTATCTCCTTCACCCTTCTTACCATATTCATTCTCTTATTCACATCATATTCTACCCACTCCACCTTATACAACAAAGGAAACTATATTTCCTCATATACCACTTCATAATAAGGTGGTTAATAGTACATATAAAATTTCATGGATCCCTATACAATCTAATGATGTGCTTAAAATTGATAAATCAACATTGGAATGTATTGATGTATATAATGGATGTGGTTTTGGTTTAGTTAAATTGGAAGAAAAATATTACTTATTGAATTATAATCAACTTTTTTCTTCTTTTCTACTTAGTGAATTCCAAATACCTACAAATGAGCCCATACTTAAAATTTCATCAATTTTAATTAATGGACTCATTAGTATGTGTGTTAATATCAATCATGCATTAAGTAATTTTGAGCCATATGCATTCCATACTCCATAAACATGATGCCAAATCCTCCAATATCTATATTTTATTACTTTTGTACTTATACATATTGATATTTGGAGGCTTGTGCTTAAAAGGTGCATCCCTCACATACTTTTTGATTTGGGACCAATAATTGATTAAGCTCAATCATAAGGGATTCTATGCATTAATGGCCAAAATGTTAAAATTGGATGATTGTTATTCCTCATTTTTTATTCTTTTCATTGTCCTAAGATGACCAAATACACTATGGATGATTCAGTTATTTAGCAAGGATCAAGGTATTATTATCTATCTATTTTTCATTCTTGGTTCTTGTATATCCAGATGGTCATTCATTGATTACACATGCTAATTTCTTGATTCCTTGGATGATTCAAATTCCCTATGATTTTATGACCTAGAGTTAATTTGGGAGTACATCCATTGAATTATTGAACTATTTATCTATCATTCAAAAAGGCTCACAAAATTCTAATAATGTGCTACTCTCTCATGGGTTGCCTGATTTCTTTGGTTATCCTAATGATTTCATGACCTTGTAGTATGAAGTTAAGTTGGGGGGAATCCCTCCAATCTTGTGGTTCTTGGATGATTTTCAATCAAGATTCATTGATTGTTTCATTGGTCCTTTTTAGAAAACTTCACCATTTGACATCTAAACAATTCAAGGTATGTATTCCTATGTTGATTGGCATTGGTATAATCATTGTAATCACATTCTTTTATTTTTATCAAGTGTTTATTTATATTAATGACTCTACTTACCATTTGTATAAATGCATTACTCACTTAATTGTAGGGTTATTAATAGGATAGAATTTCTCTACTATACTTGATATGATTGGTTTTGAGAATATGGTTATAGGTCTCTTGATGATGTTCTTCTATGCAAGCATTACAAAATACATCGTGTTGGCTTTGTTCACATTGTGTGGGATTGCTAGCTATCTAGTACATATCCATTTCACTTGTGCTTCACTATTCAAGATCACATGTAGATTTTGGCAGAGGGTTTTCAACACCTTGAGATGAGATTTCTTTTCCATGGTGATTAATCACATGGAGGAAAATATACAGCATTAGATTAATGATTATTCAACAACACATCTAATGATACTTTGAATATAGTACCAACTACTACACTCCTTTCTCAAGTTGTGTCTTCTCTTTGAAGTTCTATGGGCACATTGGAGACCATCATTGGTATTTCACTCTATGACCTTTTCCTTGATAATGAAGGTTGTTTATTTCAGGAAATGAATATCTCTCATTCTTTAAAAGGGTTGGATATGTAGCACAACTTCATGCTAGGTGATCAAGTTTGGTCATTATCAGAGAACTATGAGTAGATCATCATCCTTTTGATTAATTCTTTCATCCCAGTGTACTAGTGTGTTCATAAATTTCTCCAAGAAGATTTGAAATTAAGTGGTGTGAGATACATAGGTCAAGGTTGATTTGCGCAGTGTTTCAATATTTCCAAGTTTGTGGAGATTATTCATAGTCGTCATTCCAAGTTCCTTGTACAATAAAGTCTCAATAGTGCCTTCTATGTGGTCATGGTCAAAAATCAAGCTTTGGATGGTCATTTATTTGGTCATTCTATGTAGTTATTGAAAAAAAAAAAAAAATTTAAAAAGAAAAAGAAAAGGAAAAAAAAGAAAAGAAAAGAAAAGCAATAAAAGATCCAACAATGAAAACCTTTGGGCGTTGTTGGCTAGTTAATATCTGAAAAATGGTTTTTGGTGGATGTTAATTGCAAAATAAATTCTTAGTGGTGAAAACTATTCTTACAGTGCCATCAAGCAGTGAGTGATTGAAAATTAGCTTACCAACGGTCACTTGTCGTTATCAAAATGTGAAAAAATGAAAAAAATTGAAGAAAAAAAAAGGAAAAAGAAATAAATAGAAAAAATGAAAAATGTAATAATTGGTGTTCTTGATTTTTTTTCTAATCATTCTTTTTAGGAACACTCATTGGTTTTAGTGTTTCTTTTCATTTTTGGTACCTCCTGTCACTTATTTCTGCTCCTCTTTAGCATGGTCCTCAAATCTTTGACCACCTATAGTATGTGTTTCTTGTTCAATTGAGGTGTTTTTTAGTAGCATTTGGCACCTACTATATGATCTCTAATGCTTCATTTGATTATGGTGGCCCCTCAATGTCCCAGTTTTGTGGTTCCTTCCAGTGGTCTTCTCTTTGATCTTTTCTATCAGATGGTGGTATTTTGTGGTGTTGCAGTTGTGGATGCCTCTCTTCATTTCTTGTGGATTCCTCCATTTTAGTAGGCATAGTTTCCAAGTCACTCTTTGTTCTAGCCTTGGTCTCTCTACACATGTATGTTGGTAAAAAAAATCAAAAAAAAATTCCCTTATTTTATCTCTTAACTTTATTTGTATTGCTTATTATATTGATCATTGTGCAACACCCCTTCCTAGCCTGTCCTTGTTTCCCATGGATGGTCAACCTTTAAGTTGGGGGAGGAATGCCACCCTATTATCTTGCATCCATTGCCCTTACTAAACCCATCATATTATCCATTATATCCATCATATAATAACTTTTTCTTTGTCTCTCATCTCTCCTTTTTCACCCATTCTAAATAAGCTTATGCATCATTTTCATGAACTTTCCTATACGAAACCTTTTGAACCATGATGTTATAAAAAAAATTGAAATGAAAATAAAATAAAAAAGAAAAGAGAATAGAGAAATAACTTATGGAAATTTGAAAGAGATATCCCTATTGAAGGAAAAAAAAAAAAAAACAAAAAACAAAGCTTGTCATGTGAAGTAAAGAAAGGGATGTGTGTTTATGAGTTATCATGGTTCAAGGTGGAGACAAAGCTAAAAACCATCAATCTAAAATGCTTCCAATTAAAATTAAATATCTCATGATCATAATGATTGCACAAGGACATGCAATAAGCTAAGTTGGGGGGAATGATGAGAGAATTTAATGTTTCAAATCATACCATATTTTAGCCTTTGTATAAACCTTCACACTCATTTCAATACCCATTTTATATTCCACTTTCTCCTTCTATGTTGCATATGCTCTAATATTTATGAGTAATATTGAATATAGTTATTAGATAGAATATGTGAATAAATAAATAAAATTGTATTTATCTAACATGTTGATGGTTCTTCCTGTCACCCTCTATGCATCTTCTTGTAGCTCTTACACCAATACAAAGCTCCACCCACTTTGAAATAGATATATTTGCGTAGATATCATTCACAAAAAATGTGACAAAAATGGAATGAAAACCTATGTGAATACGTGAAGATGGTAGTAGGAGAATTACGTGGATATATGCTGAAAAACCTATGGTTCTAAGCATTCTATTACAATCAAATTGCTTCTTATTACCTATTGTTTACAAGCCAAAACAAACTTGCAGCCTAATGGATATGAAGAAAATAATAGTTTGTTGGGATGTTAACAACAAAATACCTGTTATCTATACATATCAGATTTTTTCTATTCCTTGCATGGAGTATATATCACTGTAGTTATTGCATTTTTAAATCTGCACCTATATAAGCAGCAATAGACATACATAGTGGATATATATACATTTTTGCATATTGCCATAAGGAAGCTTTCAGAAAGACATATTGTATTAGCATGAATTATTTTTGAATAAAGTAATATTTTGCATGATTACAATGGTGTAGAATTTGATCATTCTCTACTCATCGTGCAAGACAAAGAGTAAGGGCCTGCTCAACTAGCAAAGCACGATGATATTTTCATTTGGTATGCTATTTAATATATTATTGAAGAGTTTGATTTTAGAATTAGTCTATTTGTTAAATTAGATATTTATGTTTTTATCTATAATTTAGTAATTTTAGATTAATTAATTTAGAGTTGGATGAAACATTTCTAAAGCCATTGTTATTTATAAATTGTTGTTCTTAATACTGTATAGATTAATGTTTATTTCTATTTCTAATGTTCCTGTCACTAGGAAGTGATAATTCATGTCACTGGGATTTCTTTAGTTTTTCATTAATTCAATTTTGTGTGTTTTAGCCACATTCATAATCCCTCATTTCACAACTATCATCCCTTGATAGCATATTGCCCAAACACCTTTCGCAAGCTTATGCTCTTGGATTGACACATATAGACTAGCTGAACTTTGTCATAAAATTGTTAATTCTTTTGTTATTATTTGCCCTAGTGTTTTCCTATCACTAGTCAACCTATGCACCCTTCTTAACCAATATAAACATGCATACATTCTTGAATTGAGATGCACAATTGTTTAGCCAAATGATGTGTTGACAATATGATATGCCCCTGTTAGCCAAATCACCATAAAATAGTTGAAAGCAACCATGTACAAACTCTGTAGAATGTGATCGATCATCACCAATGTAAAAATGGCACTCCCTCAATATCTTCCTATCCTCCTCTATACTTGTAGGTGAATGGATGAATTCTATATGAACAAATAGGGAAACCTGATGAGAAGTATAACACTTTTCTTGTGCCTCATTTTGTGGTTGTAGTGTGTAGTTCTCTATGAAGTCCACAACTGAAACAATGGTATCCAATGCAAATGTGTCCTTGCACAACTTGAATTGAAAATCAAACCATTGTGCCCAATGTGTATGCCTTGCATACTCATAAATGATTTTTTCACAAATATCTTCATGAACTCATACATTGGAATCCGTTCAATCAGTAAATCACATCTTTTACCCTCTTTCCCATCTTTTAGAGTGTATGTTATAGTACTATATTTTCCAAAATCTACTATTTCATTTCCAATTGCATGTGCACTATCCATATGTTGAAAAGTTGATAAATTTTGCAAACAACCACAAATTAAGCATGTACCATTCAAGCATGACAACTTGTAAAATATTTGACTGTCCCCTCTTTCACATATAATGGTAGAAATGAATTCTCTTGAAGATCAAGGTGGCTCATTTATGTTACACTCTTGTGTAACAAAGTTAGAATGTAAAACATGCATATATTCCTAAAAAAATTAAAATGGTTAGAAAATTCTAGAAAAACAAGTTGTGTGTGTGATTTATCTTCACACATTTTTTTATAACCCATTTCAAAATATCTTTGAATAATTTTAACTTGAGGATACACACCGGTAAAGTTTGCAAAGAATTGTGTTTGAATTGAATCCAAAAAATGTTTTTCATGTGGATCATGGTTTTTACTACCAATCCTCCTTCTTATCACATATCTTTTATTAGGAAAAATAAATGTTTTATTCTTCCAAAATTCTTCAATCAATGATTTCAAAGCCTCATCAATTTATTTATCCTTCTATTGTAGTCTACTGCTAAATGTCTATAACTCATTTTTTGTTGGATCTTCCACTCTTTTTTTTCCTTATGATGGCTCTCATTAGAGTACCTCTAGCTATTTTCATTTTTTTTCATGTACTTCTAATAAGTAAAGCTTTCTTCATTTGGGCACTTATGATTGTTGATGTAAGTATGCATCTTGTGATATTACTATCTTTGTTGTATGACTTGGAACTCACATCGTCATATGCACTCATTAGATTCTTTACAATATTTTTTTTGTTTGACTTGTCCCTTGTACTTAGCCCAAGAATCTTCATGATGAGACTAAATTTTAAATTTCTCATCATATAAACAAATAACTGACATCTTCCAATCACATTTAATTCTTTAAATAATAATCTCCATATACAATTAACTTTTCTTTGGCAAGTACACTTTGGAACCTTATCATACATTGATTGCAAGATATTAGTATCAATATTAATCAAATATCTTGGATTTCTAAAATGAATTGTAGAAGGTGTACTTCTAATCCCTTTAGTAATTTCAAAATTTTGAACATCAACATAATTGTGGATGAATTGCATACCTTCTACTAAAGATGATGTGCCTTGGTAATAAGATGTGAAAGATGGAATATCACCTAGGTAGTATGTTGATGTCGTGCCTTCAACATGACATGATGGAGTGCATAGACCCTCCAACATATAACATGGTGTCTCTTCAACATGAGATGATGATGTGACTCCAATATTGGAAGATGGCATACCTTTACAATTCAATTGTCATGTTGAGTGTAAGAGTCTCATTCATTCTCTTTTTATTTCCAATTCTAAATATTCATTTCTTTCTCTTGGTTTTTCTTGTTCCTCTTCCAAATCCATATTTTTGTTAATTGATTCTAATTTCATTTGTTAAGGCAATACTCTCATTTTCCCCTTTTAATTGCTAGATCCCTCTCCTTCTCTTTTGATGTTTGAATTTTTGATTTCTTCCTTGGCATGATGATGATGTCTACATGTCAAATCATTCAAATATGTGAATTACAATGATTTGTAAGCATCAAATCATGCAAACATATGAATTGCAATGATATCTATGATTACAATATATTACAACATGCCAAATCAAAATATAATTTCTCTATAGTCATAGTATACATTTAAAAATTATACCACTAACCTCAAATATGTTGCAATATTGATTAACAGTTGAAATAGTGTAAAAAAATGCTTTAATTTGGTACTCCCAACACCAATAATAGTTCTTTGTGACTTACAACACCATGAAACCCACATTTCTATCATAAAAAAAAAATATGACATACTGCAAAATGGAGAATGTGAGTCTGTCTCAATAGTCAAATTGCTATTTAAGTAGTTTTTGTGTATTCACATAGTGTGATCACACTATAGCACTATGCTAATACACATTTTACTCCCTTCCTCTCCATCCTATCCCATATAGGTCTTCCTACCCCCTTCTATCTCCTTCCTATCCCATTCTCTCTCAATCTCTCTCCATCCTATTTGAGCCTCTCCCTCTTCTTGTCCCCTACTCTCTTTCTCTCCATCCTATCCTCGAGTGAGCTTCCTACTGCTTTCTATGCATCTTCTCTCTCTCTCTCTCTCTCTCTCTCTCTCTCTCTCTCTCTCTCTCTCTCTCTCTCTCTCTCTCTCTCCCCCCCCCCCCCCCCCCCCCTTCCTCCCTCCCTCCCTCCCTTCCCCCATCAATCACTCTCCCACTATCTCATCCAATCCTCTCCCCCTCTTCCTATCCTTGACTCTCTTTTTCTCCATCATATCCCCTATCTCATCCTACCCCCTTCTCACTCCCATTATCTCCATCCTCTCTCCCTCTTCATATCCCCTACTCCCTTTCTCTCCATCATCTCTCTCTCTCTCTCTCTCTCTCTCTCTCTCTCTCTCTCTCTCTCTCTCTCTCTCTCTCTCTCCACACACACACAATTTATATCTCCCTTTTTGGACATCAATCATGTGCTCTACCTCTCTCTCCATCATATCCTCTCCCCATCTTCATATCGCCTACTCCCTTTCTCTCCATTATAGACCCTCTCTCTTTCTACCCCCTTCTCTCTTTATCGTATCCCCTCTCTCTCCTTCTATCCCCTACTCTCTTTCTCTCCATTGTATCCCCTCTCTCCTACTCTATTCATCCTATCCTATCACTCTTCCTATCCTCGACTCTCTTTTTCTCCATCATATCTTCTCTCTATTTCCACCCCTTTCTCTCTCTCTCTCTCTCTCCATCATATATCATTCTCTCTCTCACTCTCTATATCCATAATATCTCCTTGAGCTCTCTTCCTATCCCTCTGAGCTCTCCATCCTATCCACTCTTTATCTTCCTATCTCTCTCTCTCTCTCTCTCTCTATATATATATATATATATATATATATATATCTCTGTGTGTGTGTGTGTGTATTTTTTACTCTCTCTATGTCTCTTTATACCATTTATTTTCTACCTCTCTCTTCCTATCACCTTATCCATCTCCCTCCCTCTCTTTTGGCTATGTAAATGTCCTCAATAACGAATATTCTCTATATTGCTACCACACTACAGAGTGACCACACTATTATTTACATAGGACACACACACAATAGTGCATACACACTTCATAATTCATTAAAATTCACCAATCCTACGACTTGGATTTGCATTGGAGACTCAACCCAAAGGTTTGGTCATTTCAAATTGGTCTCAAATGTGTTTTCCAACAAGCATACAAAAAATGCATGATTTTTCTTGTGAGCTCTCCATCAGGTTTCCTCATGCTTGAATATCGATAAAATTGGGTTACATGATATTGTAGGTATCTATTTTAGCTATGTAACCATATAATTAATTTTGAATTTAGACTATTTTAAGCCTTTCAACTATAATTTCTTTGTAATGTATACCCATTTTCTCTCTAAAAGCAGCGTGTAGTATTTGGGGGTTAGATTTTAGCTCCTTTCTCTAATTTTTCAACATGTTAGTATTTAGATACTAGACTCCATTCTACACACTTTAAAAAAAAGTTTTAATTTTTTAGTAGTTCTCAATGATTTTTTACGGGAAGCACACATATATTTCACATTTCAAGGATGTGTTCACTTACAAAATTCATATTATATATATAGATAGATAGATAGATAGACATAGAGAGAGAGAGAGAGAGAGAGAGAGAGAGAGAGAGAGAGAGAGAGAGAGAGAGAGAGAGAGAGAGAGAGAGAGAGAGAGAGACATTAAAAAATTACCCAAAAAAATGGGATAAACTACATGGTGTTAGCTAACTTCTGACCTGAGTGATTAAAGAATGTCCAAACAAAATTTGGATTTTAGGGGGACCACACTTCGCACTATCTTATGTTTTTACAAAAAAAGAAGTATCACTTTTGGTGGCCCCCTTTTTTGAGGGCCTTAAAAGACACCATTTTAAAAAAGAATTAGTAGTTTAGAAACTAAATTCAAGGGACTGCAATTTTTTTAGTCATATCTTGAAATTTTTGGTGTAATTATCTTCAAATTCTTGCTGAAGTTCAAAAATTTCTGATTTTAGCAAAAAAGTAGCATCTTATACCCATTTTGATACCAAAACTTTGTGCACTTACCCTACCTTTGATGCATAGGTTGGGTTCCCAAATATCTATTCAATATAGATCATATTCATATCCTCATAGTTTTACTAGTGATGATTATATTATCTTCCAATGCCTCTAATAACGCTCGATGATAAAAACTAGGACCTACTTATATAACCCTTGCAATTGCACATTTGCATAATAGCTCTTGTTTTAGGGTTCATTCTAGCTTAGCTTTGCATTTTGTGTATTGTGAGTCTCCTTTATCTTTCAAGGATGTCCCAGTGAATTGCATTCAGTTCCCCGATTCTTCTTGACAATGTCTTGAGCTCTTGTCATCTCCTTACTTCTTTTTTTTCCTATCGTCATAAGGAGTTAATATTATCATCACATCTATCCATCCTTTTGGGCTCCATATATCCCTTTTGGATCTATTTTTTACTTAAATTGCAAACCCCTTGAATATTGTGTGAAAATTGCACTCTTACCTAATATCTATGTTCTAGATCTATTTTTAAGATTTAAATTGAAAGTTGGGTTGATGCTACTAGCCAAAATTGCATTTTAAAATTCTTTGTTATTCTGCATAGTTGGTTGACTTTTTGAGGCTTAGCCTCTGAATCTTATTGGGGAAACCATAATTTCTTCATTTCTTTATCATTTCTACTCTCTTTTTCTCTTCTTATTCATTCCATTTCTCCCTTTTTCTTTCTTTGACCTAATTCTCATGCTTTATCTTCTTCATCAAATTTTATTGAACTAGGGCATATCTTCATTGCTTCATGGCCATTCTTTGGTCTTAATCTCTTAGTTGTAATCATGGAATTATCTTTATTTGATCATAATCCATCTTATTTCTTCATCTCCTTTATCTCATTTCAATTTTGATCCTAATGGGACAGGAATACACTATCAATGCTTTTCTTTGCTACGTGTTGATTCTATTATGGCTATCTATTTCTTAGGAGCATATGATTGGCCTTTTCATTTTCTCTCAATCTATCTTATTTCTTTGGCTACTTGGCTTGACATATCAATTCTTGTCTTGGGTATTGATATTGTTTATCTCTCTCCTAATGCTCAGTTCTACTACTAACTATCTATGCATTTAAGATCTTCCATCTCTCTATGCTTTGTTCTTTAGAGTTAGATATGTCCATTAGTTGTTAGCTTTCTATCTTCATTATTTAAAGTAATGTGTTTCTAAATTGATAACACATTAGTCAAAGAGGGGAAAATGTTATCACCCAAAAATGGTCATCTATACTATAAGCATGCTTTCAACACCTAGGTTTTAAAACTTTACAAATATTCACTTTCTTATTGGTTTTTGTTACTAATGATGCCTTTGTAAAGTTTTATCTATGAAGAAGTAGTGCTCTAGGATTAGGTCAAACTTGAACTTGAACCTCAAAGTTCAAAAGTTCAAAGTTGAAAGTTCAAAATATAGATTCGATGGCTTAAAAGTGTAGATCCAAAGTTTAACTTTAGAGAACATGTTGGTTGATTCAGTTCAAAGTTTCAAAGTGAAGGTCCTCAAGTTCAAAGTTCAAAACTAAGTTTAAATCTCATTACAATGATATAGACCCACACTCTAAAGATTATATCTTTTGATTTCATCACTATTTTTCCAATTACTCTGAAGAAAATGCAAACAATTAGGTTTGGAAAGATATATCCAAAAATGAGCTCAATCCAACAATGGAATAAAAAGTTAAGCCACCCATATGGAGACCCAATTTTTCTATCAAGAAAAATATTGATTTCAATTTGCATAAGTCTATTATAGATACATTAAAAATTCCATCTCACCAATCTGATTATAAATATTCACAATTTATAACGTGATGATATTATAAAATTCAAATATTTATAAATTTATTAAGTCTATGAGGAAGGAAGAAAATAAAAAAAAAGGTGGACTAGAAACTTTATGAAAATGGGGAAAGTCATTGGAGAAAAATAGAAGGATGGGAGAGGAATTAATTGATAATATTTTCAAGAATGAGTTATGCCAAGAACTAAATTATGAAGGATTATTTATTGGAAATATTCTCAGAGAGAAGGGGTTTTATTTTCTATATTCTATTTGTAATTATAGGGGCAAATTATCATGTGTTTTCTATTATATGTTCATAATAAAGATAGGTTATGTTTGTCAGATCTTGAGGTCTGAAGATGTAATTCTTGGATCGTTGTTGATCATATGGTCACTTCTTTCATATTTTGAATCCATTCTTGTGGTTGTTTATAGTTGTATAATAAAATAATGTTTTTCTCCATTTCTCTATTATGCAAAGAGAATTGAATGATTGGTCATATGCTTATTTTCTATTCTTTCTCTCTTTATTCTATTTTTAAACCTTGTGAGCACATTCATTTCATGTTTGTAGATGGATGTTAAAGCCTTTGTGTCTTCAGGTCAAAGACATATCTGGTTATTTGATTCATTGAATTTATTGTTTGGAGGATTTGTACCTCTCAATGCAGAGGAGAGTTATCAACCAATGATAACTCATCCAATTGTTGGTGGAATTTGTGCCTTCATTCAGGAAAATGAGTCACTATTTATATTTCTTTTAGAATGAGAAATCTGTTCACTAACATATACAATGTGCCCCCTTTCTAGCAATTTTGCATTATTTATCTATTGCTTTAAAAAAAAAAAAATCATCACTTTTTAATTTATTTGATTATAAACTATGGTTTGACCACTTTATCCTAAGTCTTTTATTCAGTTGAAATAACTTGCTCCCTTTTAATTAAATAAAAATTTCCTAAGTCTCACATATCCTAAGTGTGGACATGAAAAGCATTATTCCTATTTTAAAAATAAAATAAAAGTCTTTTTGTCTCACATGAGAGACATAGTTTTCTAAGTAAGAGGAATATTTATATTTTTCCTCTTAAACACCATCATTTATCTTGCTTTGGTGAGATTCTTGTGTGCATGGATCATTGAAGATGCATTCTCCACGCTTGATTACGCCACTATTTTCTCTTAATTTCTACCATCCACTTTTCTTTAAAAGGAGGTTCTCTCATCATTCTCTCAATCTTACACCCCCATGCTATTATTATGCTTCAAGTTTTATTGGTGACTTTGGAGCTTTGAAAAGCTTGGAGCATTCTTAAGTTTGTATTCTCATACTTGCATCATGATTTACTTTCCTTTATCTTAGCTTTCTTTATGCTCTAGTCTAGATCACATAGGTTAAGTAGGAGGCTTTGTAAATATTTTATTAAAGCTAGAATTTCATTCTAGTTTAGCTTGCACTTGCATTGCATTGCATATTGATTCTTGGATGCTAACATTCTTTCTCTTGTATTTGAATATCTCATTCTATGGTGCACCTTGAAAGGGTTTCATAATAGGTTCATTTGAGATCCACTCTCATAGCTCTTGCACATCATAGATAGAGAGCTCTAAGTCACCATTCAAGGTTCCTAATTTATTGGATCCCCTAGATATAATGTCTTAGAGAAATGTGCTAAGAAATTGTATAAAAATACTAATTTAAAAGATAACATTACTCAAATTTGGTAGGGGATTTAGATACTAGGTGGAGTACCACATGTTATGTGTTTATTGTTGGTGGGATAACACTGAGTTGGATTTCCTGATTGTTGAAGATGGTTTATTTATCTACTATAGAGGAAAACTATGTTTCTACTACAAAGATAACCAAGGAGCTAATACAACTATAATTTTTCATGGAAGAGTTGGAAAAATCATCAAATGAAATTTAGTTGTTTATGTATAAATTTCATCTATCTTGCATTCAAAGACCAAATACATACATATGAAGTATCACTCTATTCGATTGGTGTTAGATAATGAACAATTAATGCTAGAAAAGATACATGTAGCTAAAAACATAGAGATAATTTTTACTAAGGAAATAATAAGGGAGAATTTGAACTCCTCTTGAACCTTGAATGGTCTCTAATACTAAAAAATAATAAAATTTGAACATCAAAGTCCACAAAGTCTCATTCCAATGGAGATATTGTTAATCTCATTGCAAGATATATTGACAATTAGTGTCAAAACACTTAGTCATAATGAAAAGATAGTAGTGACTGAGTTACTAGTCTGCAATGTTAATTGATCTCACAAAGGAACCAAGCCAACAATGTTCATCTTGTAGAAAGTAAGCAGTGTCAACTAGGTTTTAGTGTCAACTAAGTTGACAGTTCCTATCGAGCTGAAGTGTCAACCAAGTTGATAGTCCTACTGAGCTCTAGTGAGAACCGAGTTAGAATAGTATTTCAAGATGATAATAAAATTGGCAAAGAATTGTTAACCAAGTAAAAGATATCTATTGAGTGATCAATATGAATCGAACATCCAATATCAATTGAGTGCCAGAGTTAGCCAAGGTGATAGTATTGCTCGAGTAAGTGATTAGACCCAAGTTACAACACTTAGCCCACTTGGTAATTGTTTTTTGTAATAATTCTATTGTAGTTGACCTATGAAGGAATTTCTTGGATAGATATAAGTATGAGGTATTTGTTTATCCAAAACAAGAATTGTAATATCATAATACCATGATTTGAATAGAAGTGAATATGGAAGAGCATAATATCTAGAAGGCTACAAGAAACATAAGGAAAGGAAGAGACTCATCTATCATAGTCAAGTGATTAGTTTACTTCAAATGGTTTTCATCAACAATTAGAGTTCCATTTTGGAGACCAATCCATTGATATATCCTAGTAGGTGCATTAGTCCCAAATCCTTTAACTAGGTGGACCTAATAATCCTTTGCATAAACTCCTAACATAGTACATACTTAATTACATTGCATAAATCCTAATAACTCTTAGTCGAGTAGATCACTAGAAGTGTTAAAATAAAAACTTTATTATTGTAGTAGTGAAGCATTATGGGTGTCATCCCCACCCCAATTTTACCTTCTACTTGGAGGGTTTTTGGGTTACCAAATATTGTGTTATGATTTAGTTACTTTACTGCTTTATGTTTCATGTAAGTAGATTAGACAACTTAACAAAGTGGGTTAAGTAGAAGAAGTTTAAGTGGTTCCTCATTCACTCCCCCCCAATCACCTAGCTTGCATTACATTACCAAAAATTGGTATCATAGAAAGGTTTTCTTATTAGAAGTTTAGCAACCTAAGAGAAAAGATTATAGACAATGGAAGTATACAAGCTAGAGAAAGCCATTGAAAATGAAAATTTGGATCTACATATGGCCATGGAACAAATCAAGAAACTAAAGGATCAAATCTCTCAATCCCTAAAAAGAAGAAAAGAATTGGTAGGAAAAATGAATGAAAATCTATACATGGAAGAAAGAATTGAATATATTTGCAAAGAGAGAAATTCAGATGCAACAATAGAATATCTACTTGGAAGAAACCTTATTCTAAAAGAAGAAGCTAGAAAATTAAAAAGAGAACATGAGATTCATTCAGTCAGGATATGTGAAGTCATGGAATAGAAGAACCAAGCTGAGAATGACAAAAATATGGTAGAAGAAGACATAAGACTACTCAAAACTAGGTTAGAAGAAAAAGACAATGAAATCTAGTAGCTTTCACTACATCGAGTAGATATGGAAAATTAGTTGAATAATGAAAATCAATAAATCATCAATCTAAGAATAGAATATGAAAGAATAGTAAATGATCTTAGAGAAGAAAGATCAACAAATGAAAGAATGATAAGATCATAAATAAGCATGACTCAGTTAGCTAAACTATCTCAACATAGACACAAAGGGAAAGTAGGATTGGGCTATACTAAACAAGGAGAATCATCACATAAAGGAGCTCAAAATAATAAAAGACCTACATAAAATCATTGTGGAAAGGCATGGCATATATCAAACAACTTTTGGAGCAATGAAAATTCAAATTTTAGTTGCAAATAAATGTTACAGTTGTAACAAACCTAGACATAGAGCAAGTGAATGCGTAAAGAAAACCAAGTTTGAAGGAAAATGTTTCACATGCAACAAACAAGGTCATAAATCTTTAGAGTGCAAAACCAAGAATTGGAATCCTACTAAAAAAATTTCTAAAGCGATCTTTGGTTGGGACTACAACACTTGGTATATGTTACCTATGTGGAGAATTTGGACATATAGGAGCTAATTGCATGAGGACTCACCTCAAAAAGAGAAATCAAGATGTTATGTGTGCAAAGAATTTGGTCATCTAGCAAAGAGCTGCATGAATAGAGGTAAAGTTGAAGATGAAAAGAAATTAAAGGCTAACAAGCTCAGGACTCAAATGAAGTAGCAATGGGTGAGGAAACCTCTAGAGAATTCAAGTGAAAACAATGAGTTTATAGACACCCAAGACAATGGATTAGGTAATTCAATTATCTTTGCTTGAACATGTAAAGAGACCACTAGAGCTATGATCAACTTCATATTCCACATGAATTTCAGTCATCCAAGCATGAAATTTCAGATCAACATATCAGATGCACTTGGAAAAAAGGAAGACATAGAGTTGACCAAATTGTTAGTTCTAACTATGCCACTCCTTAGGCCTAACCAAGATGTTAGACCTAAACAAGTTACCTCTTAGACCTAACTACACATAGATAGATTTGACTGAGTCATTGACTCAATTGAGCATGATCAGTTGAGTATTCAAGGGTTGAAGATCAAACTGAGCAACCTTCACCTACCTAGGTATGGAGCATTAATGGAGCCCTAAAATTGAAAAATTGATAAAAGGGAGAAATAAAAGTTTTATTTTTTACTGAAAATTCAAATTTTTCTAAGAGCACAACATTCCTCAATCCCCCAAAGTGATTTAGAGAAAATTTGTTGAAAGAAAATCTCAAGCGAAGTCACCATCTTCAAATCCTTCACTAAGTAGTATGGTATCTTCTTCCACTAAAAAGGTCAAATAGGGTTCAAAAATATTGGTAAAGAGTTCAAATTGCATTCCTCTAAAATTCAAGCTATATCTAGCAATTTCTAAGGAGAAGGATCTACAAAGGGGCACACTCATCAATTCCTCCCAAGGTACTTCTCATTCACAATGTTAGATCATTTTAGCACTTTTCTATTCAAGAACTAGGTAATTTCAAGTTGGATCATACATTTGGTGCATTGTGCAAAAATGATGTGTTGAAGCCAGAACAAAAACATCTGGAGGTCAAGGGTTTGACCCACATCATCCACATGCTAAGAAATTTTTGAATCAAATGGATTAGGCTTATAATAAGCCAAGTTCATGAAATTTTATTATAGCTAGAGAAGACCTATCCTATCATGAAGAAGATGATTCATAGGATAACAAGGTATCTAATGTTGGAGAATTCAAAGGCTACCAAAACCCTAGGACAAGCAGAATTTGAAAAGATAACCCTAGTTGAATGGGATGACAAAGGTATAAAATTGAACAGTGTGATTGACATGGAAATAAAGTTTGGCATCCATGTCATAGCATACAAAATCTACTATTTAAGTCATCTAAAAAAAATTCCTTCTAAATAAGTGGACCTTGCATATAAGATCATGAAGAAGAACCTATCCTTTGACCTAGCCAAGCTTCAATACATTTAGCTAAGCAAGAACATGGAGAGAATTTGGGCCTCTAAGAATAACTCATGTAAGTTTGGTTTGCTCTTAGTATGTTTATTCTTTTATGTACAAAAATTCTTTCCTTCAAAAGGAAATATCATTTGGAGGAAGGACACCATAGTATTGTATTAGATTAATAAATTCAACTTTGAAAGCATCATGGATGCATACTTTGATAACTTTAGGGAAAGGATGAAAAGTAGGATTAGGATTCCTAAGTAGTTGGTAGATGATTATGAGTAGGATATATTCTTCTTGGTTGAATATGATAGAGTTCATAAACAAGCAATTAGACCTAGTGTTGCATGGGTAAAACCTCTAGCATATGAGGTAAATATTGATGATTCAAGAGACATTATTGAGGCTCTCATCAATGAGCCTATGGACCCCAAGGATACATATTTTGGAATAGGAAGCCAAGACAAGAATCTCACTTGAGATTCAAATTCCTCAAATTCTGAAGAGAGGAAAGAAGAGGCTAGAAAACATAGGAAAGAAACTTGCAAAATTAGATTCACCTCTCAAACTTGTTGAAGGAAAGGGTGATGATATAGAATAGGAATATGAAGAAGAAGATGTAAGTGAAGATGAAGAACAAGAAGAGGCAGAGGAACCTCTAAGAATTTGTCATAAAAACCCCCACCAAAGAGAACAACAAGGTCTACTCTTGTGTTTATTGTAACTAAACCAAGGAGGCAAAGAATGAAATTGAAGCTTGATGATGAAGAAAATAATCCTATCCTCTCTCTCAATAATCCACCACCTATCTTTGAAAAAATAATGAAGATATTAAAATAAGGTAGTGGGATGATAAATTTCAAATATCTAAAACATGAAACAAGAAGTAAGATGAGAAGAAGCAGGTTGAAGATGCAATGGTTGAGAGGACGAAAAAGTGGAAATATGAACCTTCGAAACTTAAAGGGAAAAATTTTGAAGCCCTACTGAAGGTTGTCTCTCACCACTGGGTTAATACAATGAAATCAAAAAAGACATCAGAGAGCATACTTTGAGAAAAATAATGCCAAATCTCTTTGACAAAGAAATCAAGGAAGCAATGACTAATCATGTAAGAATATAGACTCCTAGATTTAAAGATTTTCAAATTTTGTCCAATAAGATAAAATATGTTGTGCAGTCCACACAAAAAAATGTGGGAGAACATTTTTAACATCAAGGAAGAGGGAGACCTACTAGAGATTTAGACAATTGAAGCTTAGAAGATTGTTGCAGAGGTTATGGCATCCTACCACTCTACCTAAGGCAACATTTGAGCATTAATCCACTGAGTTGAACACATTTCAACCAAGATGTGAAGTGAAGACTTTACACCTTCATCGAGATCTCTCCTAGAGGTGACCAAGAAATAAACTCCCATAGTCTCAACTGAGTAGCAATAGAAGGACTCGATTGAAAAAGACAAAGAAATCATACCTTCATTAGTTGTTAAGAGAAAAGGAAAAGAAAAGATAGTTGATGACATAGATCTAGATGAAGAGATTGTGCTCCAAAATTGGGACCAATCCAATCTATCTACTAAGAAAATAGATATTTTAGGAGAATTGTGGAAGAAAAGAACCAAGCAATAGATGCTAAGGGTTGAAAGAGATAGAAGAAAAGTTTTGGAAGACATCAACTAAAATATTTGTGGATGCTCTGTCTATAGAGGTAAATAAAAAGCCCTTATCATTGATCAATTTATTGATATTGTTCATAATTTTAACAAGGATACTAATAGGCAGGAAAAATTCCTTGAGAAAGCTGAAAGGAAGTTTGACAATAAAGTGCTAGAGAATATAGCACAAAAAATAATAATTGATCAAGTAGAACTTTCTACTTTAATTTCTTCATTAGAAATTCTTGTAAATAATGTTGTATCTTTATTTGTAAATTTGACTAATTCCACTAACTTTACCATAGAAATAAAAGAGAAATAGCCCAAGATTGACATAGACTTGAAGGATAGTGCAAATTGGTTGGTACTCAATCCAAGCTCTAGTTCTAGTCATTTTGCAAAAACTGGGTTCTTGACAGATCTTTAGGAAAAGCTATTGAGGGAAGAAGCTTGAATAAAGGAAATATTAATTGATATACAAAGTATGATACTTCCCTGCATGGACACTATGTAGAAGAGAATGAATCATGTAAGGACACTAGTCAAGGATACAAATTTGTCAGTTGTAAATCATATGTATGAGTTATCAATAGAGCTTTAGATTGATCTATGCATTTTGAAGTGCTACAAGACAACTGGGATAATACTTTGTCTATGATTTTGAAGGGACATCATGATTTAATTTCTCATTTTGGCATAACCTTGTAAATTTATTTTGGCATTTGTAACAAAAACAAGGCAAAAAGTATAAGAAATGTACATACCTATATACATATAAAGGTAGATATGTATAGCCCAAAGGAGAAAATATGTATAGCAACAAAGATATGTAAAAAGAAAAATAAAAAATAAAATTGGAAAATAAATAAATAAAGTTTTCGGTTCAAAGTGAGTCGTAGAGTCTTCTGTACAAACTAAGCTACATAATAGAGCATACTCAAAAGGGGAGTTTGAATGAATAAATTTTGATTTCAGAACTTTTCCATGATCAATGTTTTTGTCTCTAATTCCAAAGGGGGAGATTATTAATCTCATTGCAAGATATATTGTCAATTAGAGTCAAAACACTTAGTTATAATGGAAAGATAGTAGTAACCAAGTTAATAGTCTATAGTGTTAATCAAGCTCACAAAGGAACCAAGCCAACAATGTTAACTTTGTTGAAAGTAAGCAGTTTCAACTAGGTTGTAGTGTCAACCAGGTTGTAATGTCAACCAGGTTGACAATTCCCACTATGCTGAAGTGTCAACCCAGTTAACAGTCCTACTAATCTCTAGTGAGAACTGAGTCACAAGTGTATTCCAAGATGATAATGAAGCTAAAAAAGTAGTGCAAACTAAGTTAGAGGTGTCTACTGAGTGATCAGTATTAACTAAACATCTAATATCAACCAAGTGCTAGAGTTAGCCAAGGTGACAATGTTGCCTGAGTATCTTTAGCATCGTCCAAGTAAGTCATTGGACCCGAGTTACAACATTGAGTAGACTTGGTAATTGTTTTTAGAAATAATTTTGTTGTAGCCAACCTATGAAGGAATTATTTGGATAGATATAAGTATGAGGTATTCGTTAATCCAAAACAAGAATTGTAATATCATTATACCATGAGTTGAATAGAAGTGAATATCTAGAAGGCAACAAGAAGCATAAGGAAATGAAGAGACTCATTTATCACAATCAAGTGATCACTTTACTTCAAAGGATCTTTATTAGAAATTAGAGTTGCATTTTAGAGATTAATCTATTGATTCATCCTTATAAGTGCATCAGTTTCAAATCCTTTAATTGGGTGGACCTAATAGTCCTTTGCAAAAACTCCTAATAGAGTACATACTTAATTATATTGTATAAATCCTTTCACAAGGTGGACCTAATAACCTTTATTATTCTAAATTGAGTAGATCACCATAAATGATCAATTGTAAGCCTTACCAGACCAACTTTATTACTATAGTAGTAAAGCATTATGGGTATTATCCCCAACCTAGTTTTACCTTCTACTTGTAGTATTTCTAGGTTACCAAATATTGTGTTATGGTGTTATTACTTTAGTGCATTATGTTTCATGAATGTAAGTAGATTGGACAACTTTAAAAAGTGGGTTAAGTAAAAGTTTAAGTGGTTCTTGATTCACCCCCCACCCCTTCTCAATCACCTAGCTTGCAATACATTTCCAAAAGATATAATGTCAATGGTGTAATGCTCAATCTCTAAGTAGGTGTGGAGTCTAATAAGTCTTTATGTGGGAGATTTTTATTATATGGAGACTAATTAGAATCAAAAGTTTATATTTTCTCAATTTTATCAGCTTAGTTTCCCCCATATTTTTCTATGGGTATTTGGAGGTAGTTTCGCCAAGCTGGGGTCAAGAGGAAAAAACCCTTGTAGATAGGGTTTAATTTTCTTATTTTCATATTGGTTGACATATCTAATCCTAATTTTGTAACCAACATTAGCCTTATTAAAATGGCTTAAGGTTAGGGATTTTTAATAAGAGATTTTGATATCTTCTTGCAATGATATTGAGTTACAAGAGGTTATCTATTGTAGTCATGTTGATTTACTAGACAATAGTATTGGACTCTTTATCTCGTGAATGTAGTCTAAAATTGGGTGAAACACATTAAATATTTTTTTCTTCTTGTTCTATCTTTGATTTATAGCTTTTGATTAAGGAAAACAGGTTTTACTAGGGCCTTAATACCCAAACAATACATAGATCTAAAAAAAAAAGAATGCTTAAAGTATCAAAAGAAACTAAAAGCAACCAACTGAAACAATTTCCCACACTAAAGTATAAAATCACTAAAAAGCCAACGAGTCAAGACAAAAAACTAGGACTAGCCAAGAAAAGGCAAGGCACTTAGGAGATATCTCTTAGCATTTATGCTACATTAATTTCTAGCTCCAACAATCTACCCACTGCCTCCTTCATATCTGAGAGTTCCTGATCAGGTTCCAGGGTTCCCTTCTTCCTCAAGCTAGATCTAGTGTGTTTCCTTGAGCTATCATCAGGGGTCCTATCCTTTGCACTATGGGGCACAGGGTCCTCATCCTTATTGATTCTTTACTTCTTCATTTTTTTAATGAGCAGGTTAATATTCTTATTGGCATCTTTGGGAATATTATAGCTTTGTTCTACTATAATTTGCATTGAGCTCTCCATCATTTGAACCTTGTTCTTGACCTCCTCCACTCTGTTGTCCATGCTCTTTTCTTTCTCTGATACCTTATTTTTCAAGCTATAGTTCTCCCTTTCTAAGCTACTCACCCTATATTTTAGCTCTTGGATTTCATGAATAATTCACTTGGTCATGTGGAAGCTACTGATCACACTATTTTTGGCATTGTTGAGGACATCCATTTTTGGGTTTTCCTTAGCAGTGTTGCTAAAATTAACCAAGGTAGGATTGATCAAATCTTCCATTTGGATTTTTCCCTCTTCACTCTCTTTGACCAGATTTCTGATCAACTCCCTATTTTTATCCCCATTTTAGTAGAAGATGTGTCAAAATTTTGCCACACCACATTCCTATCCTTTCCCATGATTGAGCATCTATATTTGCTAGTTCTGAATTCCTCATAGCCTTGCTCCTATTCCTCCCTATCATTATTATTGAGGTCCCCTTCCACCCCTTCCTTCTCCACCCCTTATTTATCCTCCATAGCCTCAGAGAGTTTTCTTTTCTGGCCCCTAGATGTCTGGACATCTTCCTCTTTATTTATTAGCATTTTGATGGTGATAGTTCTCTTGCCCTTCTTCCTCTCCAAACCCTCCCCTTCTCTAAGATCCTCCTCTCCTTCTATACTTTCTTACCCTATATCCATGACTTCATCCCTTTCATTATAGTCCCTATTCGAGGAGGTGTCAAGGCCCTGCTTGGGTTTGAGGAAAGTATTTTTCTCCTTCCTTTCCATTTTAATTGTTTTTTTACTAGAGCTTTTGTGTGGGAATCATCCCTCTCTGAGTCAGTATGCATCTCAAGGCTATCCTCTATATCAAAAGGAGAATATTCCTCTTCTGACTCTTTGGCATCCCCTCTATCCTTCTTGCCCTCCTTCCTATTCTTTATTTATTTTCCCATTGTCATAGCTTTAAAGAATTCATAGATTAATAGTAGTAGCCCCTCATGGAGTACTAGATTCCTAGTATGCTTCTCTTGATAATCATTAATGTTCTCATTCATATAAGAGTAGTGGTAGAAGGGGATAGAAATCTTCACCCCATACCTAAAGTGGTTGAGTAACACAAAGTGGTAGGTGCAAAGATGATCAAATATGGTGTCAAGGGTTATATATTTGATGATAACCCACAACATGAACTTCCACAGTGGCTTGATGGAGCTCGAAAGATAATGAGTTCCTCTCTTCACCATTGCCTTTTTTTCCTCTTGATCCTTTGTGAATTCTACCACTGCTTGCTCTAATATTTTTCCATCTCTATAGAATTTCTGCCAATAAAAATAGAAATGAAATCCTCCATCATCATGAAATCCACCTCATCAATTTTAACTATTCCCTCATTCCAGCTCTTAACCATAGTCTTGGTAATGGAGAGTTTCCAACCATGGAGCCATTCAATGAAATTTGTGATTTCCCCTTTTTTTAGAATGTTCTACACCTTGGAAAGCCTATGCCATTTTTGGCCTTTGTCCTTTGGTTTGCTCCTATGTCTTTCCCCTACCATGATATATTCCTGGGTGCAAGCTCTATATCTAGTATTAAAGCCCTTTAAGTCTAGAAAAACTTTGGCGCTCCTTGTTTTCTTGGACCTTTTTTCTACCTTATGAATTTTTTGCCTAAAATTGATCTTTGAAGTAAGTTGATAGATATGGTTGATGTAAGAAGTATGAGTGCTATCATATTTTCGCATCAAATTTTTGCACATTCCTCATAAATCACTAACAATCATAATAAATTTACTCATTATATTTTTGACCAATCCTCGTAACTCATTAGCAATAATAATGGAATTTTTTTGATACCCAATCTACCCAATATACTTTCCCTTTTGATCAACTCATTAATTTCTACCAAGATATTATAACCATCTGTCCACTTAGCCACTTCATTATACTTGACTGCCTAGTTAGCCAATCTATCTACCACTTGGTTTTCTTCTTGATACTCATGTGCCACATAGGATTTTTTGAAGGTCTTGAGATGTTGGATGCATTCATCAATGATATTCTCAGTCATCCATGTTGGCTTATTTTTCTCATTTAGGCAATCAATAATATTTTTTGAATCTCTTCTAGCTAGAGATATTTCACTCCCATTTCTTTGGACAGTTTAATAGTATGGTGTGCCGCAATGGTCTCTACATAATGATTAGTTTATATTCCAAGGGGGGTAGTAATCACAACAATCCCTTTACCAAAAGTATTTATGATGATGCCTCCCACCCTAGCCTTTCTCGGGTTTCCTTTGGCTGCCCCATCAAAATTAGCCTTATACCATCCCTTAGGCAGAAGAGTCCATCCCTCTTGTTATTGTCCCTATCATTTGTACTGAGAGAGGGGCTAGGACCTTTGATATTGGTGTAGTTTTCCATCAAAGCATAAAGACATCTATGAAAAACAATATCTACCTTTGTTTCCTTATCCCTGAAAATTTTGTTCTTCTCTTTCCAAACCCCTAGCACACATGTGGTAAGGTCTAGTTCCACAAAGCCATGGTGTCACTCTCTAGCATCCCAAGGTGCCACTATTCAAAGAGACCCAAAATTTTGGAAGGGAAGCACCATGACATATTGAAAAAAGATAGGAAAAGAGACCAGATAATGTTGATGAAAGGACAATGGATAAAAATATGCTCAACACTCTCAAAAGTGATTTTTACATAAAATGCATTTGTTAGGCATCATATTTCCCCTCTTCCTAAGGTTGTACACTGTAAGAATATGGTTTTGAAGAATAGTCTAGAAGAAAATATTAATTTTTGGGATGAGCCTCGAGTACCAAGCTTTGGCCCACACAAGGGTCAGGCCAAAGTTTTGCAAAGTCTCATAGCCAGAGGCCACAATATAAATGCCATTAACAATTTGCCCCCAAAAATAATGGAATCTTTTTGTGTGACAAAGGAATATGCCTAATCATGTCCATCAATGGCTTGAGCTCTTGGGATGTCTCAACCATATCAATCCACTCATTATGGATCTTGTAGTCGCTCACCCTACTCCCAAATCTTTAAGTACAAACATTAGCCCATCTGTTAAAAGGCTCCATGTCCCAAAGAGGTCCATATCTAAGCCAGCCATCATGCTAGAAAGAAATATCTTCATCATTACCTAGTTTCCATTTCACTTTCTCAAAGGCTAAGATTTTCTTCCTCAAGAGGCCATTCCAAATGTTGGAGCCCCTAGAGTAAGGATCCCTACTGATGAACTATTTGAGATTGAGATTAGCAGCATACTTTAACTCTAGTATATCTCTCCATTCACCATTGGCATTGAAAAGTCTCCCAATCTGTGTCACTTGAAGAGCATAGTTGAATTGTTTCAGCTTTCTAATCCCCAGTCCCCCTTTTTTCTTTGGTCTACAAATGTTCTCCCAAGCCACCAAAGGGTATTTCTTGTTCTCATCAGTGCCTAAACACATGAAATTCCTTTGAATAGCTTCCAAATGATTAGACACCTTCGAAGGGATAAAGAAGAGGCTAAGAGCATAAGTGGGTAAGTTCTACAAGGTGGATTTAATCAACAACACTTTGCTAGCCTGATTGAGAGTGGTGCCTTTCCATCTTGCTAGCTTTCTATTGAATCTATCAATGAGATTGTCCCAAAATTTGTCAAGAGATTTAGTCCCCAAGGGGAAGCCCAAATAAATGGAAGGGAGGGCCCCAATACTACAACCCAAAATACCAGCAATTTTCTTCTATTTGTCTAAAGGGGTGTTGAAGAAGAACATCAAACTCTTGTCCCAATTGATGAGCTACCTAGAGGCCTTGGAATAGGTGTTGAGGATGCTTTTTACAATCCTAGCTTCTCTAACCAAGGCCTTACCTACCAAGATGGTATCATACATGAATTGCTAGTGAGTGAAAACCAAGGAATCAGAAGAAGGTTTCGGGCCCACTAAATTTCCTCTATTTCTTTTGAAATGTATAAGCCTATCCAAACATTTATAAAGAATGATGAAGAGGATAGGGGATAAATGATCACCCTAACAGAGGCCTCTAGAGAATTTGAAGAAGTCAGAGGGGTTTCCATTAACCATGACACAAAGTAAGAGGTGGAAACCAATTGAGATATAATCATTCTCACTTTGGCACTAAACCCAAAAGCTTCAATAATCCTATCCAAAAATCCCCAATCCACCCTGTCAGAGGCCTTAGACAAATCAAGTTTGAGTAGAAAACCCTCCTATTTACCAACTTCAAGGGAATGAATAACTTCATGAACCTCAATGATGGAGTCTAGAATTTGTCTACCAGAGACAAAACCCAATTGTTGAGGCACAATAATCTCTAGAAGTAATTTGATAACTCTGTTAGTTAGGACTTCCACAAAAATATTATAAAAAGAATTGTAAAGGCTAATTAATTTGAAAGAGCCACAAGAATCCACACTAATGACTTTAGGGATTAGAACCAAAAAGGTAGAATTGATTTCTTTCAACAAGTTCCTGGCACCAAAAAATTCTTGAACAACTTTAACAAGATCAAATTGAATAATTTCTTAATGCATCTGGAAGAAAAAGGTGGGGAAACCATCAAGGCCAGGGGCCTTTTTATTAGGCAAAGTGAAAATTGTCTCTTTAATTTCTTCAAGCTTTGTGATAGCCACTAAAGCCTAATTCTAAGCATCACTAATAAGACTAGGGATGGTGTTAAGAATACAATTCTAGTCCTCTTCTACCAAGTTAAGGTCTTTAGTAAAGATTGAAGAGAAGTATCTAATAGCCTCCTTCGCTATCCCATTATCTTCCCTAATAGTGTCATTCCCCTTTTTTAATTTCACAAATTCTATTCTCAACCTTGTGTTTCATAGTGGCTAGGTGGAAGAATCTCAAGTTTTTGTCCCCTTCCTTTAGCCAGACTGACCTAGATTGCTACCTCCAAAACATATTGTCCTTCCCAAATATGTTGTGAAGATCAACAAGGATTTTGTTCTCAAAATTCATTTTTAATATCATCATAACCCTAGGTCTAGATCTCTTCCTGCACCTCAACAAGTTCCTCCACACTCCTTTCTTTAGTATGAAAAATATTGCCAAAGTCCATTTTGTTCCATTTTGAATTTCTAACTTAATGAATCTAAGTTTCTTGGAAACCTTATACATGGTTGTTCCATCAACCTTTATACCCCACCACTCCTTAAGTTTGTCAAATAGGCTTGGGTGTGCTGACCACATCTTCTCAAATCTAAAGGGGAAAGCCTTCTTTCTATTAACTCTATCAATAGTAAGAGAGATAGGGGAGTGATTTGATCCAAGATGCACCAAAGATGAAATCTTGCACTAAAACTAACACATCCAATCCAAAGTCAAAAGGGTTCTATCCAATCTCACCTGGATGCACTCTAGACCTATTCTCCTATTGGAACAGGTAAATTTACATCCCCTGATATCAACATCCACCAAGATCAAGTCCCTTATCAAGTTGGTCAAGTGTTTCCTACTATCCACATCATACAATGATCCACCCATTTTCTCAGAAGCCAAGAAAGGGGTATTGAAATCCCCCATAACAATGCCCTTTGATTCACCCATCTAGGCTACCAAATCAAAAAAAAAAATCCAAAAAATTCTTTTGCTATTCTTAGTATTAGGGCCATAGATGTTCAAAAGAAACCATTTGTCCTAAGTCATAGGATTTAAAAAATTCATGAGAAAAATATTACCTTTATCAAAGATGATGTTGACTTCAAAGGCTTCCTTCCATATTATTAGTAGACCACTTGAAGCTCTATCTAAGTCAATAGCCATGTTCTTCATTCCTTTACCAAAGTAAATATTTTCAACTTTCTCATTCTTCATTTTAGTTTCCTAATTTAAAATAAATTTGGCCTATGATCCCTAATCATATTCCTAACAATTTCCTACTTGTGGATTCCATTGAGTTCATGCATGTTCCAGGAAATGATCTTCATGCTTTATTTTGGTTACAAGATTCCTAGATGGTTCTTTGGGTCCCATCTAGAATATTCCTCCTTGTTTCTTCCTTTCTTATTTGATTCTTGTTCTTCCTACTCGGGGTACTAGATTTTCTTTGAGTATCAGCTTTGACTCTACTCCTTGTGGCTATCGAAAAGACCGACGAAGGGTCCTTGCTATTTTTCTTTTTCTTATAATTGATTGGTATCCATGGATTCTCATTTACTTCCTTGCAACTATCAAAAAGGGCCTCCAAATAGGAAAAGTGACTAGGAGTGGTAGTTGATACCCTTTCAAGGAATCTATTGACCGTTGAAGGGGAGACCCCTTTGTTTGTGCTAAATTTGGAATCTTGTAAAAGAGGGTATCCTAGTACCTCCACAAGAGCCCCATCCAAAGAATCTAGAACACAAGAGGCATCTTTGGTATCCATCTCTGTGGTTTCCTTAAAGAGCTTCTTCCCTACACCCACTAGATTACCAGCCACATCCTTCCTTCCATTCTCCTATGAGATGATTTTGATACTTGACTCAACATCTATCAGGATCCTATTGCTATTTGTCAATGAAGCCTTTTGTTGTGCATCCTTCTCAGACTCTTTATTTCCTTCTAGAGTGTTATGTTCTAGTGGGGCTCCCCTCTTGTCATTTTCTCTAATGGCTTCTCCCCCCTAGGACCTTTCCTTCTATAGCTTTTTCCTTCCACACCTTTCTAGGTGCAACAACTTGGTTTAGGGATTTGTGTTGGTTGTCCTTGTTCTTCGCTTGTTTTTTTTGAGCTTTATGGGCCTTTTCCTTTTCTCTAGATATTGGGCAAGGCCTTTTCTTTATGTCAAACCTTTTTGAAATATAAGTAGGAAAAAGGAACATTCTCATAGTTGATTTTCTACACCCATCTACCTAGAAGATATTGAAACTTAATCACTTGAGGCATATCCTATACTTCAACCACTCCCACATAGATTCTAGCATATGTGAGTCTTTTCCTAGCTACAGTGATAGAATCAATAGATAGTAGTTCCCCAAAAAAATTGGTGATGATATCAAAAACATATTTATGCCAATATTATAAGGGATGTTCTGGAAACCTAATCCAAATTGGGGCCTAGGTTAGAAAATCATTATTCAAGTCTAGGTTGGAAGTCCACTTTTGAAGTATTAGTGTAGGTTTTCCCATCGCCTAGTTACCTGCACAAAGAATCTTGGATTAATATTCTAGGCAAGAGAAGGAAAAAGACATAAATCTGTTTGCTATAGCTATTACTGCAACCTAACCTTTCAACTCTCATTTGTTTCTAGTGAAAATCCTTACCAAAACAATATTTGGTTGGGGGCCAATAAATTTGCCCACTAGGGTAGTAGCCATACCCAGAATTTTATGGTCAATAATTTTAGTGGGGACTTATACAGTGAAAATCCCCTTATCCTTATCAAATTTGTTAATGATCTTAGGGAAAGAGGAGTTACCTAATCATTTGAATCCAAATAGATTATCCTACCTCCCCCAAGCCCCTAGGGCCCCTCCTCCTGATGTCCTTGGTAATGGAATAGAGATAATATTTTCTCCTGGGTGCAGCTACAAAGTACATGGGTCCCCATCTTCTATTGCATCCCCCTTTCCCTCATCCTTGTCCTGCTTGAGGCCCTCAGATTGGTTGCCCTGCCCTAGCTTGGCAGTATTCCCACTCAAAATCCTATTCAAAATTCCTCCCACTCTGCTATGCTCTGCTCCATTTTGAGTGAGCATTTTCAGATGTTATCTTTGATTTCTTAGTTAAATTTTCATCTAACTATTATTTATTTGTCTTTCAAAACTAATAGAAATGCCTAAAATAATATCAATAATGGGAATGAAGTAGCAAAAAGATAAGGAAATAATATGAGAATAATTATAATGATATGCAATGACACTATGGAATGATTTAAAAACTAGTAGCTTGATTTAGAGCACAAAACTTTACATGGTGAACTACCATATATTAAAATGACAAAGAATAACATTACCAAAGTAATAAATGATGACAAGAATAGATAACATGAAGATATGAGGCAACTATTGAAAAAAACGTTAAGAACAACAATGTACAAAAATGAAATATAAAACTTTTCAAAGTGTTTTACTAGAGTATTATAAGGGGGTGTGAAAGAAAAAAAGGCACAAAGAAAGAATTACAAGAAGTTGTACTATACTTATTATAGAGTTGGCTTTAAAAATTCAAATATTTAAGAATATCATGAACAATATTTCACATATGATATAAAGATGACATATATATAATTTATAGTTGAAAATTATAGTTAGAATTATAAATCAATCAGCATCAATATTAACCAAAGAATAAAAAAATGCAATCAAAGTATTATTTTTTAAAGAGGTAATTTTTTAAAGAAAAAAACAACAAATGAAATCTACAAGGATAATAGTTTTTAATAATCAAATATGTTAACAATTAAATCTACACAATAAAATTAGAGAGAAAAACTTATTATCGAATACTAGAATTTTTAAAATTTTTTTAAGGATTAAGTTGTAACTTTGTACTTGAATTGCCAAAGATAAAGCCATTCCAAAGTTATAATCATAATACAAATTAACATAAACTAATGATGCAGGAGCATCTAGAAATATAAGGGCAATTCTGTATCACCCAAAAAAATGTACTTAGACTTAGTTTCTATTTCATGTGTTTTCATTTTTGGATACCCATTTGGGTCAAATAAAGGTTCCAACTCTCACAGTTCCACTATTAGTGTTCTGGGTTAGAGTTTTTAATCACCTTGGGATACATGTAAATTTTGGAAAAATAGGAGTGTGTAATTGAGCCATCATTTTGGTGAACTAGAAGGTGAAAATTGTTCAAATTATTGTAATTGTAATTTAGAGCATTCCAGAAAAAGAATCAGGTCAAAAGGCCCCACTGTTTGAAAGTTATTACAGTTTTTCAGCTTTTGGGGGCCCTCTTAAGAATGCTTCAAAGTTAGGTTAGGGGCATTAAATGACCTCACATGGGGCCAAAAAATGGGGAATGAGAAAAGCTGGTCCATAGGGCTATAGAGTGCTTCGAGAGCTTTTCAAAAATGTAAACGGTTCATCAATCAGAGCTACGGTTCAAAAGTTATGCCTCCCGAAAGTTTAGTTACTGTTTCTAGATTCTTCTAGTTTTGCGTCGACTTCTAACGCAACTTTTGGAGCCTTCTACTTGGTCGATGGATGCCAACTAGCACTTTCTAGAATGTATTCCTAATCCTTAACCCTTTGGAGTCTATTTAAGGACATCTCTGGCATTGTAAAATGTAGTTCGAAGTGGAGTTTGAGAGAAGGTACTAGGAGAAGAAATTATCTCTAGATTTATATAATTGTAAGCCCTTAGGGCATTTTTTGAAGTCTATTTTCTCTGTAGAGAATGTATTAGCATATTTACATAGTTAATAAAATTTTCCCCTTTCTTGTTGTGTCCATTCTATTATTTGGCTTGACCCCATCAACTAAATATAAACTTGAAATTAAAAACTAGGTTTTGGTAGCAAGCCTTCCAAAACTAAATAAGGTATAATTTTAATTAGAATAAAATCTAAATGTATTGATCTTGCATGCAAACTTGTTAATATGTTTGTAGAAAAATAAAAAATAAATGAAAACCTACCTAAAAACAAGTTAGAGAATTAACTTATGCTTCTCTCAACTTCAACTTAAATAGGAATTAGTAACATGTTTTGGTACCATAAAAGGAAATACAAGAGAAATCGAATAAAAATAAATCCAATTAATTATGGTAAGAATGAGGGGAGAATCATCTCTTAAATAGAGATTAAAAAATGAGTTACAAAGTAACTCACATATCTATGAATGTCACTATTCACAATCTACCCCAAGCAAAAGGATCTAGCAACCCAAGAAAAAAAGAAATCCCAAACATGAGAAAAATCATCCTGAGAATACCTAAAAGGTATGCAATGGTCACTTAGAAGAAGGAGGGTATCATAAGGAAATGAAACAAACAAATCCTTACCCCTTTATAACACCCACCCTTTCCAATATGCACATTTTCACCACCAAAACACCATTGATCTACAGAGAGAATTATCTCTAAGAGTAGCCCTTGAAGCACCAAGAAAGCATCTCCATAGAAAGAGAGACCCTAGATTGAAAAATGAAGACATAAATTTTTGGTATGTGCACCAAGTTGTGGTGCCAAAAATATGACACACAAAGTTTTAAATTTTTTTCCAAAGCGCGAATGCGCTATAGCGCGCACATGCTTTGGAAAAGTAAATTTTTTTATAAATGAGCTGCAAACCTGTGGCCCATTTTATTCTATTTGGGTTTTGTATTTCTCCTCAATAGCACACATATAGATTGAAAAAATTGAAGAATTTTGTCACCCGCCTCCTCAAAATGCCTCCTCGACACCGAAGATCAAGATCAGGATCATGTATGTTTTCTACTCTTGTTTTTGCATTGTTTTATATGTTTTTGCATTGTTTTGTAATTTTTTACATCTTTTTGTAGGTTTTTTCAATTTTTCTTTAAATTTTTTTATTTATTTATATTGCAATTGGTTTCTTATCAAGAATTATGAATAATAAACAGCCAAATCCCTAGCGGATCAAAAAAATCAAAATGAAAACCCTCCATAATAAGAGCAAGAAATTTTGCAACCTATACTGATTGGAAGACCTCCTCCTAGCACCCAAGACAACATAATGAAAGAAATAGAAAAAGGGAAAATTGAATTAGAAGTAGTCATTGGTAGATTGGAAGCTTGTGGACAAACCAATTCGATGAGAGCATAATTGGCATCCTTCCTCGTGTCCATAATGACCTATGTAGTTTTTGTTATTGGTTAGTTAGATATTTGGTGTGTTAAGAGGGATGAAAAAATAAGATATAATGCAAACAAATTATCATATCAAGATGTTAAAAAAAAAGGAAATAGAAAAAGGTAACATTTGTGAATTGTTTAAAAAGCCTGGAGAACAAGATACTATTAAACATACAATTAAAAGGTTCCCCATCCATTGGTTCATACATGATGGTATTAGAAATAATTTTTGGGATAGATGGTGGATAGTCATTGATGTCCCTCCCTACAATAATCACGAGGTTCCAATGTATTTATTAAAGAAATTGTATTGAGAATTTTTCCTTGGGGAGATCCTCAATTATTTTGATATATTAGAATCTCAGGGTAGAGGTTGGGGGTCATTATTTGAGAGGCTAGGGGCACGTCATGACCCTAATATGTTAAAAATCTAACCTAGATAATCCACAGGTCTAATGGTGCTGACCGTACCTAATTCTTCCAATTATATATTCTCATGAATGGCATTTAAAATAATTTATATGATCTCTATTGGTGCCAGTGATCTATAGGAAAAATACTTTAGTTTGTCTTCGATTAATCTTAGTTAGGCATAACTAATATTTTCATTATAATCATCGGCTTAGGGATGACTAATTATTAGTTATTTTACAAGGGTTATTTCCCTTGAGGGACATACCTTCTAGAAGAATATATAGGCAGGTTAAGAATGTAGTTTGGAGACACACAAATAACAATACAGTCTGATCTTCAAGCATTCTTCTTCCCGTGGGTTTATAGAAGTGACTTTCCAATCACACAAGTTCAAACTTAGAAGCTTGGACCTATAGTAAGCACATAAGAATATCTGCCCTCCAAATCTAAATATACATATTACTGAAAAGATTATTCTTAGCAACTCTAAGTTTGATTTAAGGCTCATGAATTTTTAGATCTATACATGGTATCAGAGCCTTGTTATTAGATCTAGGGCTCTACAAATTTTTAGTGATAATATTTTTTCTATTTTAGTAGTTGTCTTCCATTTCCAATGGCATATACAATCAGGCATGAGGACATATTCGATGGGAAGGAACATTTTGAAGCATGGAAATTCAAAATCTTGATGATTCTTGAAGAAAATAATGTTAAACAATTTGTTGATGGAGCATCCAAACAACCACTAGTTGAACCTCACAAATCCATATGGACCAATGGAAATAAGAAAGCCATTCAAATCATCTTGGATGGAGTTAAGAATGACATCATACCTATGCTTACAAAACACCAAACTGCCTATGATATGATGAATGCATTATGGAATGCATTTGAAATAAATAATGCAACCAAAGGTCCATGCATTAAAAAGACAACTGAATCACATCCAAATAAATAAAGGGGAATCATTAAACTCTTATTTCCTAAGAGTTGTTGGCATTAGAGATGAATTATCAAGCATAGGAACCAACATTAATGACATCGAACTAACACTCATGGCCATAGATGGATTGCTAGAATCATGGGAAACATTTGCACAAGGAATAAGTGCTAGAGATAAGCTTTTGGACTTTAATAGACTCAAGAATGATTGTCTTCAGGAAGAGTCAAGAAAACTAAAGAAAGGAGGAAAACCAAAAGTGGAAGATGAAGAACTTCACGTTCTTAATGCCAACTCTTATAAAGGTAAGAAAAAGCACTTCAAGAAGAAGAAGAAGGGAAATCAAAAGAATGGAAAGCCCAAGAAAGACCTTTCTTAAATAAAGTGTTTCAAATGTGAAAAATTTGGACACTATAGATAAAATTATCTAGAAAATTCCAAACAACAGGAAAATTGTATAAATGTTATTAGAGAAGAAGAAACTTATGACCCTAAGAACTGTGTCTTATATTCCTATCTATCAAATGAAATATCAAGTAAGGCATGGGTAATTGATAGTGGATCCTCTAGACATATAATGGGATACAAAGAAACTCTAGATTCCTTGTTAGAGAAAGTTAATGGTGAAGTTACTAGTGGTGATAACTTTGCACACTCATTTCAAGGAATTGGTAGCTGCACTTTGAAGCTAAAGACAAGAAATACTCTTCTTCTTAAAGATGTACTATATGTACTAGGGATTAAAAGAAACCTAATCTAAATTATAGCATTAAAATATGATGGACACAATGTTGAATTTGTGGATGACAAAGTATTAACTTGGGCTAAGGACTCTTCTATCAAGAAAGGTAAAGTAGTTGGTCAAAGAAAGGGATATTTGTATGAACTGAATATAGAACCCAGTAGATCCATTCAAGCCCTAGTTCACAAAGTAGAAGATTCAAATGAAATATGGCATAGAATATTAGGGCATCTAAACTTTAAAACCTTATCAATGATGGAAAAGATGGTTACCAGATTACCTAAATTAAATAAAGATCACCCTAGTATTTGTAAAGGGTGTGCTTTCGATAAAAGTACTAGAAGTCCCTTTAATGATAGTACTAGGAAAACAAATAATGTACTTGAGTTTATTCATTAAAATTTATGTGGACCTATGTCCATCCCCTCTCTTGGAGGACTCTGGTATTATATCTTGTTCATAAATGACTTCTCTAGGAAAACATGGATCTATTTTTTAAAATGCAAGGAATCAGAAGAAATCCTACAAAGATTTAAAGAATTCAAAGCATTAACTAAAAAAATTTTAGGACATAAAATAAAAACCCTTAAAATAGATAATGGAGAAGAATATACCTCAAACTTATTTAAAAGATTTTGTAAAGAATTAGGGATCAAGAGGGAGTATTGTTCCTTATAACCCTGAACAAAATGGGGTAGCTGAAAGGAAGAATAGGACAATTATAGAAGCTGCTAGGGCTATGATTTTTGACCAAAATGTAGAATACTATCTTTGGGTAGAAGCCTCTTGTACTGCCGTATATATCCAAATAGAAGCCCTCACTCCTATCTTAAAGAGAAGACCCCTGAAGAAGTATTTACTAAAGTAAAACCCAATATAAGTCATCTCATAATTTTTTGGATGTCCTATATACATTCATGTTCCAAAGGAAAAAAGAACCAAATTAGAACCATCTAGAAGGAAATGGATCTTTATAGGGTATAGTGAAACTTCTAAAGCATATAGAGTTTTCATACCTGGATAGAAAACTATTGAACTTAGCAGAGATGTATTCTTTGAGAAAATCTTGCATTCAAAAGAGCCACAAGTTCCAATGAACCCTCTCCTTTATCAAAATTTGAAAGAATTAGTGAATTTGAATCCTAGAGGGAGAACCTAGAAGAGGTCAAAAATGAAAATATGAATCTTGAGGAAAATTTAAAGAAAAGACCACTTTGGGCCATAAAAATAGTTGAAGTAGCTCAAGACTTTCTTGCACCTTCAGGATCAGTTAGAGAAAGTAATAGACCTAAAAGATTCTCTGGTTATACAAAAAATATGAATGATTATCCAAAATAGAGCCATCCAATCCTTCTAATTCTATTAAACATCTAGCTTGGAAAGAAGCTATGAAAGAAGAATAACAGTCAATTATGAAAAAAGATGTTTGGGAAATAGTTCCAAGGCCAAAGGAAAATCTGTTGTTTCTTCCAAATGGATATTCAAAATAAAGCATGCTACTGATGGAAGTATTGAGAAATATAAAGCCACATTTGTAGCCAGAGGTTTTTCTCAAAAGAAAGGGATTGATTATGAAGAAACCTTTGCTCATGTTGCTAGATATACTACTGTTTGAGTTGTCTTAGCAATTTTTGCATCTAAGGGAGGGAAAGTACATCAAATGGATGTAAAGATATCATTTCTCAATGGAAAGATTTTAGAAGAAGTCTATCTAGAGTAACTAGAAATATTTGAAACACATGATCCTAATGCCTTTGTTTGCAAACTCAAGAAAGCTCTTTATGGGCTTAAATAGGCTCCTAGGGCCTGGTATGAAAGGATTGATAAATATCTCACCGGCTTAGGATTATCTAAGAATGAAGCCAATCCAAACTTGTATTATAAAAGAGATAAAGATGGTATGGTAATATCGATATTGTATGTAGATGATTTATTAATCAAAGGTGATGATCATCTTATAGATCAGTGCAAAAAAGATCTAACTAGAGAATTTGAGATGAAAGACTTGGGTATTCTCCATTACTTCCTAGGATTGGAAGTATAACAGAATGTTGATAGTATCATACCGAATCAAGGAAAGTACACTTTAGATATCTTGAAGAAATTTAGAATGTGGAATTGAAGGTTTATGTCTTCTCCAATGGAGACCAATTTGCATAAACTCAAAGAAGTGGTTGTAGAATCACCTCCAATAGATTCTACTCTATATAAGTAGATGATTGGGTCCCTAATGTATCTGGTAAATACAAGACCTGATATTTTCTATGTTGTTCATGCTTTAAGTTAGTATATGTGTGAACCTAAGGAGATTCACCTAGTTGTTGTTAAACACATTATGAGATACCTATAAGGCACTCTTAAATATGGATTCAAAAATGAGAAAGTTGATTTACACTTGCATGGATTCACCAATTCATATTGGGGTGGAAGTGTTAAAGATAGGAAAAACACTTCAAGATGTTTTAGTTTAGGATCAGCTATGATATCATGGATATGCAAAAAGCAGTCTTCAATAGCTCAGAGCTCCACAAAAGTAGAATACATTGTAGCAACAATGGCCTCTTGAGAAGTAGTATGGCTAAGGAAGTTGTGAGATTATTTGGGCAAGCCATGAATCCTATAATCATTCATTGTGATAATCATAGTTCCATCAAGCTCTCAGTGAATCCAATTTTTCATGACAGATCCAAGCATATTGAGATTCTTTACGATTATTTAAGAGATATGGTAGATAGGAATTTTGTAAAATTGGAATACATTTGTACTATAGATCAGATAGTAGATATACTCACCAAACCTCTATCTAGAGTAAAGATAGAACATTTCGAAAAGAGACTTGGTATGGTTGAGTTGTAATTCATTTGTACTCTTTTGATTATTAATAAAATAATAAATTTTATTTTGTCAAGCTATTGACTATTATGGGCTCCACCATGTGTAATCATTATTGAAGAGGTGACGATCTCTGAAATAATGAATACTTGTGTAAAAGGCATTATGAGAGGTGACAGTCTCTTAGATAATGTCCTTAATAGTAGATTTTACTATAAGATCCAGATGAATTTTAGATTGTCTTGTGACATTGACATTGCTATGTTCATGGGCCACAAAATTGGATAAAGGAAGAATTCTAGAAATTCTCTAGGTTTATCCTGTATTCTGGTAGATCTTAAAATTCGAGATCTCTTTGTCATTTAGAAATACTAGTTTCTATGAGTCAAAACATGTGTCTTATCACTAGTAGTAGTGATTTTTCATATCACAGGTTTAGTAATATAATTCTGTATCATGTGTCTTATGATACTACACACTAAGAAGAGACAGATAGATATAGAGTATTAATTCTTGCTTAACATCTCTATTGATGTTGCTAGATATGATATCTCTCTGTAGGATTATTAGGTTAAGAGGGAGTGTTAAGTATCTAATCTAGATAATCCATAGGTCTAGTGGTGTAGATCATATCTGACTCTTCCAGTTATATATTCTCATGAATGGCATTTAAAATTATTTATATGATCTCTATAGGTTTCGGCAATCTGTAGGAAAAATACTTTAGTTTGTCTTTGATTAATCTTAGTTAGGCATAACTAATATTTTCATTATAATCGCTAGCTTAAGGATGACTAATTATTAGTTATTTGTCAAGGGTTATGTCCCTTGAGGGACATTCCCTCTAGAAGAATATATAGGCAGGTTAAGAATGTAGTTTGGAGACACACAGATAACAATATAGTGTGATCTTCAAGCATTCTTCTTCCCATGAGTTTATAGTAGCAACTTTCCAATTACACAAGTTCAAACTTAGAAGCCTGGACCTATAGTAAGCACATAAGAATATCTTCCCTCCAAATTTGAATATACATATTACTAAAAAGATCATTCTCAACAACTTTGAGTCTGATTTAAGGCTCACAAATTTGTAGATCTATACATAATATAGTTAGAGAACCCGTTGTCAAGCCATAGGGTAAGCATGTGATTATTCCTTCAATTGTGAAGGAACGTGTAGAGACTAGCACTCTAGGGACTATCAATGCTTTTATACAAACCCTCATTCATTGTACTAGTCCATTAGTTGAGGATGAGCCTCTTGTGCATCATGGTCACATTTGCACATGATGTGGATCCTTATGCACATTTAGTAGTCATGTTGGAGATAGTATGGATGATGGGCTAGTCACTGATGAGTTCTTGAGTGACACATTTGGCATTGACACATAGGTAAATTACAATTATAATAAACTTATTTTATCACATTTTGTATGTATAGTGAATGACTAATTAATTAGCATATATTGACATTATTCAAAATTTATGCATGTGCATTAGTTCTCTACTAGATCATCGACATTCACAAGGGACTCTGAGCCTAGGCATGACACAAGCTTTGTAGAGGTACATTTGTTTCATGTTAATTTAATTTATTTAATTATTATTGTTTCATTTTTCATGTTACATCTAAATTGTATTATATGACATGCAACTATTAACGTTTGAGACTCCTCCTCATCTTTGCTAGTCCATCGACCATGGAGTTGTTGTAGTGATGGCTAGTTCAGAGTCATTGACTAAGGTATGAAAGACTTTTTTTGGTTTTAGTTTTTGTTTATAATAATTAGTATCAGAGTTTCTAATGTTGTTTATAAGTGATTATATTGATTGAATTGTTGTAGGGCCTTATTACACCCAATTGTCCCTTACCCTTTAAGGTGGATGTACAGAGAGATTATTTGATAGTGTTAAGAAAATAATTAATTTTGGGTGTACATATATTTGATTTCAATGTATAATAATTATTGATTCATATCTACTTTTTTTGTATCAGCTCGAGTTAGAGAAGAGCCTAAACAAGAGGATGAGTAAGTGTGTGATGAAGACCCCATCATCCCCATTATCTCCCTCCACACAATGACTGAAGACCTCTAGGGATTTTTTTCCCACTCCTCATGGGAAGGAGAAGATATAGTTGATAGACACACATGTATAGGCATTAGTGGACATATATGTTGGATTTTATGGTAGTGGACATATTTGATACATTTGATGGATATATGACATTTCATATTTGATGTATGACATATATTTGATGCATGACATTATTAGACTTATGACATTATTGGTTATCATAATATATTATATGTTTGTTAATGTATGACATTATTGGTTACCATAATATATTATATATTTGTTCATGTATAAAATTATTGGTTATTATAATATATTATATATTCATTCATGTATGACATTATTGGTTATCATAATATATTATATGTCTGTTCATGTATGGCATTATTGGTTATCATAATATATTATATGTTTGTTTATGTATGACATTATTGGTTATCATAATATATTATATATTCATTCATGTATGACATTATTGGTTATCATAATATATTATATGTTCGTTCATGTATGGCATTATTGGTTATCATAATATATTATATGTTTGTTCACATATGACATTATTGGTTGTCATAATATATATCTTGTTTTTCTTGTTTGAGTTTTAAGTACATTTCATGTATTTCATTTTAATGTAAATTGCATCCAAAATGATGCAGAGTGCTCACACCAAAAGCTAGTGGATTCCCAACAAGAACACTTTTAAGGCAAACTACATTTCCCACCTTCATAAGTGTCTTTAAAGACTCTTTCCAACTTGGTTACAACATTGGAAAAAATTCTACCCAACTTCAAAAAACTACTCGATCACTTTCCCTATTCAAGACTTGGGAAGCAATAAGGGAAAAATGAGCAAATTTGAAAGAGATCATAATCAACTTCTTGCTTCAAACTAACATCTTAGACACTTTAAGGAACACCTAATAACAATCTCACAAACTTTAGTCTATCATATATTTCATCCTTCCAAGAGATTCTTTAGCATCCTATTAGTGAAAACAATCCTCCAACATCCTATGATTGTATTTTCTTTGCAACAACATGTAATTTGTCAATTTTTGGACAACTCTTCATAAAGGGAAGTGATTATGTTTCAAATCCATGAAATGGATATTAAGACAACCAATAAGATCCTTAACATCTTCCACTAACTCCATTTAGTGATAATATGCAGCTAAAGTGGTGTTTCATTCTAACAAAGTACGAGTTTGCTGTTCCAAATAGGAAGTAATGATATTTGCTGATAACTCAATGATCCTATATACAAGTTTAACATCAGTAGTGATACCTTGCCATATTAAAAAAATTAATAATCACCAACACCTTATTCCTCCTCTAAATTCATAGAGGATATCTTCATCATTTGACATCCATTCCAACTAATTACCAATTGGTTTGATTAGTTACAAGGTTAATTTTTACGTTTTCTAAAAATTGCTAAAATTACCAAAAAGTTGTCAACAACTTTTATTACAAAATGCAATTTTTGCACTAACTCTTCCTAGAACTTAACCAAGTGATTTTTGGTAACATATAGGACTTATATAAGGTGTAATGGCTCTCAAAACACTTATTAAGTCAACTTATTAACAAAAAAAAATTTTAAAAATCATTAGGACTGAGGCAACTTGGATTTATAGGTGACCTCAAGTTCCTTGACCTTAAAAAAAAGGATTACCTTATTACCATAAAAAAAATAACATGTTCAAAATGAGGTGTATCATCACCCCTTTACCTTATATCATGAGTCTCCATCATTGGATGAGATGACATGTCTACTTGCCACAATCAAAGATCGCTGCCCTATGACATTTAGTGACTCTTAGGGATGATTCAGTGTGGCATGCTCGAGAATGTTTGAGTGCTCAACAAGATGGGAGGATCTTGGGGCTAGTGTTTACCTAGCCACCTAGAGCTAATAGAACATGCAATTCAATCCCACAATAAAAGGTGAGAGAGATTTGACAGTTGGCAACTTTGTACTAGTCAACACTATAAGTTTTGGCATCACCTAAGATGGCATTGCAAAATCAAAATGGAATAAGATCTCAAAAAAGTGAGAGAGTTTATTGTAGGTCTTCATAACATGGTCCTATAGTACCTAGAATTGTATCTATACCTCGCACAAGCTCTGAGATATGTCCCATCAAAGATCACTGCCCTATGGCATTTAGTGACTCTTAGGGATGATTCAGTTCAGTGTGCCCAAGAACATTTGAGCACTTAACAGGATGGGAGGAGCTTCGGGCTAGTGTTTACCTAGTGACTTGGAGCTAATAGAATAGATATTTTGATCCCATGATGAATGGTGAGGGAGATTCAGTGGTTGACAACTTTGTACTGGCCACCACTACAAGTTTTAGCATCACCCGAGATGGCATCGCAAAATAAAAATGGAATAAGAGGTCTCTACAACATGGTCCTATAGCACCTAGCATCACATACATACCTCGCACAAGCTTCGAGATATGCTATGTCAAATATTGTTGCACAAGCTTCGAGATATGTTGTTTCAAAGATGGTCCTATGGCATTTAGTAACTCTTAGAAATGATTCAGTTTGACATGCCTAAGAATGTTTGAGTGCTTAATAAGATGGGAGGAGCTTGGGGCTAGTGTTTACCTGGCCACTTAGAGCTAACAAAATAGACAATTCAATCCCACGATACAAGGTGAGAGAGATTTGGTAGTTGACAACTTTGTACTGGCCAACACTACAAGTTTCAGCATCACCCAAGATGGCATCATAAAATCAAAATGGAATAAGATCTTCAAAAAGAGAGAGAAGTAATTGTAGATCTTCACAACATAGTCCTAAAAAATCCATAATCACATCCATAACTTGCATGAGCTCTGAGATATGCCCCATCAAATATCACCACCCTATGGCATTTAGTGACTCTTAGGGACATTTCAGTTTGGCATGCCTAAGAATGTTTGAGCACTCGATAGGATGGGACAAGCTAGGGGCTAGAATTTACCCAACCACCTAGAGCTAATGGAATAGACAATTTGATCCCACAATGAATGATGAGGGCGATTCGATAATTTGCAAGTTTGTATTGGCCAACACTACAAGTTTTAGCATCACCTAAGATGGGGTTGCAAAAATCAAAATAGAATAAGATCTCCAAAAAGTGAGAGAGGTTATTGTAGGTCTCTACAACACAGTCTTTTAGCACCTAGAATTGCATCTATACCTTGCACGAGCTCCAAGATATGCCCCATCAAAGATAACTATCCTATGAAATTTAGTGACTCTTAGGGACATTTTGGTTTGGCATGCTCGAGAATGAGCTTGGGGCTTCCACCTAGAACTAACAAAATAGATAGTTTGATCTCACAAAAAAATGGTGAGGGAGATTCAGCAGTTGGCAACTTTGTATTGGTCAACACTACAAGTTTCAACATCACTCGAGATGGGGTTGCAAAATGAAAATAGAATAAGATCTCCAAAAAGTGAGAGAGGTTATTATGGGTCTTTGCAACATGGTCCTATAGCACCTAGAATCACATCCATACCTCACATGAGCTCTGAGATATGCCCCATCAAAGATCAATACCCTATGGCATTTAGCAACTCTTAGGGAAATTTTGGTTTGGTGTGCCTAAAAACTTTTGAGCACTCAACAAGATGGGATAAGCTTGGGGCTAGAGTTTACCCAGCCACCTAGAGCTAATAGAATAGACAATTTGATCCCACAATGAACAGTGAGGGAGATTTGACAGTTGGCATCTTTGTACTGCCAACACTACAAGTTTCAACATCACCCAAGATGGGGTCACAAAATCAAAATGGAATAAGATCTCCAAAAAGTGAGAGAGTTTATTGTAGGTCTCTACAATATGATCTTATAGCACTAAGAATCACATCCATACCTTGCATGAGCTCTGAGATATGTCCCATTAAAGATCACTGCCCTACGAAATTTAGTGACTCTTAAGGACATTTTAGTTCAGTGTGCCCAAGAATGTTTGAGCACTTAACATGATAGGACAAACATGGGGCTAGGGTTTACCTAACCACTCAAAACTAACAAAATAGACAGGGTAGTTGACAACTTTGTACTAGGCCAACACTACAAGTTTCAGCATCACTCAAGATGAGGTTGCAAAATCAAAATGGAATTTAAGATCTCCCGAAAGAGAGAGAGGTTATTGTAGGTCTCTAAAACACAGTCACATCCATACCTTACATGAGCTTTGAGATATGCCCCATTAAACATCACTCCCCTATGGCATTTAGTGACTCTTAGGGATGTTTCTATTTGGCATGCATGAGAACATTCAGGAACTCAACAAGATGGGATGAGCTTGGGACTAGGGTCTACTTGGCCATTTAGAGCTAACGAAATAGACAATTTGATCCCATAATGAATGGTGAGGGAGATTTGCCAGTTGGCAACATTATACTGGCCAACACTACAAGTTTCAACATCACTCGAGATGGGGTCACAAAATCAAAATAGAATAAAATCACCAAAAAGAGAGATAGGTTATTGTAGGTCTCTACAACATGGTCCTATAGCACCTATAATTGCATCCATACCTTGCATGAGCTCCAAGATATGCCTCATCAAAGATTGTTGCCTTATGGAATTTAGTGACTTTTAGGGACATTTTGGTTCAATGTGCTCAAGAACATTCAAGTTCTTAATAAGATGGGATGAGCTTGGGGCTATGGTTTACCCAAACACCTAGAGGTAATGGAATAGACAGTTTGATCCCATGATGAATGGTGAGGTAGATTCTGTAGTTGGCAACTTTGTATTGACCAATACTACAAGTTTTAGCATCACCCACGATGGGGTCGCAAAATCAAATGAAATAAGATCTCCAAAAAGTGAGAGAGGTTATTATAGGTCTCCAAAACATGGTCCTATAGTACCTAGAATTACATCCATACCATGCATGAGCTCTGAGATATGCCTTGTCAGAGATCTCTACCTATGGCATTTAGTGACTCTTAGGGACATTTTGGTTTGGCTTACTCGAGAACATTCAAACACTCAATGGGATGGGATGAGATTGGTGCTAGGGTTTACACAACCCGCTAAAATTAATAGAATACATAGTTCAATCCCACGATGAATGGTGAGGGAGATTTGAAAGTTGGCAACTTTGTATTGGCCAACACTACAAGTTTCAGTATCACCTAAGATGGGGTCAAAAAATCAAAATGGAATAAGATCTCCAAAAAGTGAGACCTAGAATCATATCTATATCTCATACAAGCTCCAAGATATACCTCATCAAAGATCTCTACTCTATGGCATTTAGTGACTCTTAGGGATGTTTTAGTTCGGTGTGCTTGAGAATGTTCAAATGCTTAACATAATGGGATGAGCTTGGGGCTAGGTTTTACCTAACCACTAAAAGCTAATGGAATAGATAGTTTGATCCTACAATGAATGATGAGGGAGATTCGATAACTGGCAACTTTGTACTAGCCAACACTAAGTTTTAGATTCACCCAAGATGGGGTTGCGAAATCAAAATGGAATAAGATCTCCAATTATCTAGAGAGGTTATTGTAAGTCTCTACAACACAGTCCTATAGCACTTGGAATCACATCCATACCACACACAAGCTCCAAGATATGCCCTTTCAAAGATTGTTGCCCTATGACATTTAGTGACTCTTAGGGATGTTTTGGATTAGTGTACCCAAGAATGTTTTAGCACTCAATGGGATGAGATGAGCTTGGTGTTAGGGTTTACCCAGTCACCTAGAGCTAACAAAATAGATAGTTCAATCTTATGATGAATAGTGAGGGAGATTCGAAAGTCGAAAACTTTGTACTATCGAACATTAGAAGTTTCAACATCACTTGAGATGGGGTCACAAAATCAAAACAGACTAAGATCTCCAAAAAAGTGAGAGAGGTTATTGTAGGTCTCTACAACATAGTCCTATAACACATAGAATCACATCTATAACTCACACGAGCTTCGAGATATGCCCTATCAAAGATCATTGTCTTATGGAATTTAGTGACTCTTAGGGACATTTTAGTTTGGCATGCCTGAGAATTTTTGAGTGCTCAGTGGGATGGGATGAGATTGGGGCTAGAGTTTATATAGCCACCTAAAGCTAATGCAATAGACAGTTCAATCCCACAACGAACGGTGAGAAAGATATGAGCAAGATATGTATGCCTAGGCCACTTTGTGCAAGATATGAGGAAAAGTTTCTAATTAGGAAAAATTGAGTCTTTTTGAATTTTTGGTCAAGATAGCCTAGGATTAGGTATTTTTAGTTATTTTTTAATAGTTTGGAACATTTTCCAAGTCCTAGAAATGAAATCTAGTGAACTTTGCAAAAGTTGCACTTTTTGTGCAAAATTGTAAAAGTTGCTTAAAATTGCAAACCTAACAAGAAACCTTATAACCTTCAAAAATATGTTTCCCATGCTCATATACCCGAACATGGATAGTTACAACTTCCCAAACTTCCATTTGCAACTTTTTTGCAAAAATTGCAAAAGTTGCTCAAGCAACTTTTTGAGCAACATTGCAATTTTTGAGCAATTTTTGCTCATTACATATTTAAGTCAAATGGGTCCATCTAGGACTATTCTATGACCCTAGTTAAGATTCCTAGGACCTATTAGGTAGCCAAATACCTTAGTTTCTCATGAATATTTAAAGGCAATGAATATGCAATTGGCTACCAACTATAGATATTTCAAAGACATTGAAAAGAATATATATTATTCTTTCAAGAAAATGAGATATCAATTCTGAAAAAAAGATTGAAATGATTCCCATTAGTAGCATGGCCAAGAACTATATTTTTAATAAAATGTAAAATAGTTTGCCTCACTCCCCATGCCTTCTTATTCCTATGAAGGAAAGCTTAATATACAGAGGAATGAATCGCAACTACATCTATTAAATATACAAAGGAAGATATAGAAAACATTCTTAATAGAGAGATCAATCTAAGAGAAAAGGAAATTTTAGAAGAAAATGGTTATCTTAGTGCCATCCAGGGTATGCCAATTACTTAGGATGAAGAGAAAAAACCTACTACTATTGGGAAAGAGTGCACATGTATACAAACACAAAAATTTTAGATAGAGAAGTAACAAGTGTTATAGAATTGTCCACGAAGCAATGCGAAGTGAAGTCTCAAATTGGCTCATTAGTAGGCAAAGAATTTGGTCATGCACTTCATTCCAACACCACAAATTTTTCAATTAGAAATGTTGATTCATCAATGGCCTTGAATTTACAAGACTTGGGAAGCTATGATACTCAAGCTAGGCATGATCCCTCAAAGTTCTCATGAAATATATTAATGATCCTAACAGAACAACAAAAAACTAATTGCCACCTTTAAATGGAGACTTGAACATGTCCCAGTCAAGAAGATGACTAGTGCAAGAGCACCCATTCTAGATGCATCAAAGAAGGCACCTAAAGATCCTAGATAGTTCACTTAGGATAGGTTGTGATGCAGTAGTGCATGGTGGAAGCTTGTAAAAGGCAAGCCACTAGGCAATTAGACAAGGTTGGAATCCTTAAAATTTCTCAAAAAGAGGGTTTAGTGCTAGGAATCTTATCAAAAGAATCAATAATGATCTTATCATAGGTTATCACAAGCCAAACAAGGTAGGGAAACTAATCATTAGGTTTACCTAAGTTCAAAAGCACCAAAACATAAGGATTCTCCAAAAGCCTAATAAGGGAACATACCCCCAAACATGAATGAAAAGAGAAAAATGACCATGGAATGGAATAAAAACACATCTTAGACCTATTAAGGTTTGTATACAATAGATAAAGTGATTCTCTTGTGTCCAAACAACACTGAATAACAATTATAATAGTTTGCCATTGAAAAGGCTCGTAGCCCTTCAAACTGTAAATTGAACATAATATGGAAAAGCCCCACATGAAAAAACAATTTAAAGTGAGATTCAAACACCATTTTAGGACATATAAAACATATGTAAACCTCACAAACTAGAAGAGACTAGAAGCCACTTTTGTAACAACATTTAGAAAGTGTTGATAAGCCTAATTAGACTACAGTTACACTATAGGCACCCTTTCACACATGCCAATCTGCAAAAAAATTATTGGAACATCTAGGGGCATGTGAGAAAATTCCAAATCCTAAGTTAAAAATCTTGGATCACTCTAGAGCAAAAGTTATAGTGATTGTGGTGAAATGTTGAATGGTGCATGTATGGAGCCATACATCTAGGGTATGGTAGCAAAATTCATTCCTTGCTTGGCCATCTATAAAACCTTCAAAATCATGAAGTACACTAATAGGGCTTTCATTTCACCAAGGGGCATAAAATTTCCATGGTGGAAAGTGCCAAAACAAGGCCCTAGGTGAAACCCTTGGTTTAACATTGATTTCTAGGCACCTTCAACAAAACTTGAATAACTTGCAAACAAAAAAGATCAAAAGATGAAACCAAGTGAAAATGAAAGTTAACTCACCCCTCTAACTCTTGGGGTCACTAACACAGGTCCCAATGTCTGTACCAGTCCGTATAATACTCTGAAACATGAAATTTTGTAGGAAAAATAGGTTATTTTATTGAGTTCTTGCCAAAATAAGTACATCATACCTATCACCCACCTATAAGAGATAATATCGGCTATCCCCAAAGGTTACAAGGTTGGTTTGAACCAACTAGCAATTTGAGGAAGAGTTTTTGAAAGTTTAATAGCTTTTTAAGAAGTTGCTCAAAAGTTGTCAAGCAACTTTTTGAGCAACTATGAAAAGAAAGACAATCAAACCAAACTTCCTAAAGAACCCAATCTACCATGGAAACTAGTACAGTCTACAAAAATAATTTCAAAAAAGCCTTAAAAATTAGAAACTCAATAATTATTCCTTAAATATCATGCTATAGCATGCTGACCGTACATAATGACATTAACTTCTCTCATTTTAGGGTTTTGAAAGTCTTTATATCTCCTCCTAGGTGTTTTCCCTTCATCCTTATGGTTTGCATCAACCTCCTTCAAGTTTTAAAAGGAAAATCCAAAATTTCTTGCAAAATCAACATTTTTCAAAAATTGCAAAATTGCAATATAGCAACTTTTGGAATATTTCTTGCTTGCTCTTCTTAACACTTCTAACTTGTTATGTAGGCTATCCCTTAGCAATTCTATGATAGGGACCCTTCCCTAAGCTAATGAAAAATCCCTTAGGTTACTCATTTCCATATGGAAATGTATGCCTTGATTTTTAGGCCAAAATAATGACTCTTCTAAGGACATTAAATGACATCTAATAACTACCACACCTAGGTCCAATGACCCTTATTCTACTAACAAGGCTCACTTGGAGTATAACACAAAAAAATGAAAAAGTGAGGGCCCTATGACTCAAGGTATCCCTACACCTCTCTCTCTCTCTCTCTCTCTCTCTCTCTCTCTCTCTCTCTCTCTCTCTCTCTCTCTCTCTCTCTCCAATCTAATGAACCAACTGGATCTGCTCTACATTTTAATGTCTCAAGTATTGCCTTGTGGTCTGACTCGCAAACTTTCCAAAGAGTCTTATTATGTGGTTTTTCACCATATTTTATCAGGTGGACATTTGATGCAACAAAAATGTTCAAATAATGAAGAATCTTCCTCTTTATTTGTCAATCCTTGAATAACCACAAGTTAGGGTTCTTCATAGAATATCATCCAAGCCATGTGTTGATTACAACCACTGCATCGATATGGTACTCTAAACCTTCACCATCTATAACTAAGTGATCCAATTTTTGTTTGGCTTGGGAACAATGACACAAATAATAATATGTCCCTTCATTGTCTTTAGGTGCAATAATAGCAAAAACATGGCCTATAGTGATAAATGTACAAAATATGGTCATTAATTTAGAAAATACTTAGGTAAAAGTTATAAAGTTACATATTGAAATTACACACACACACACACACACACACACACACACACACATATTACCAGGTTGCACTAGATTAGACAAGCAATCAAAGTCAATGGACAAATTCATCTCTACATTTCTAGTGCTTGTGGGGGAAAATAGGTGTCAATTGGGTCCAAAACCCATATACCCATTTGTCCACCCATTTAGTTGACTCACACTCATCCCAATTTTCCTCTACACATGATGGACAATAGCATGCCATTTTTTGTGTATGGATACTCCATGAACTTGTATCAAAGGTTCTAAAAGAGTGTAACTCACTTGATCTTATTAGTGTGCAACAATCTTCATATGGTGCAATGTTAGTATTATCTATCAACCAAAAAAATATACGATCTGTAGACTCACCTTCCTTACCTGGACCCATTGTAGTGTTACACCACTAGACAATGGATTTTGCATCTATCAATATTGCTCCATCTTTGTACTTTAGTTCTTCACAAGTTAAGGCTATTTTGATGCATGCACCTACACCATCATGATCTCTCTTTTCATGACCAACCTCTGTGAAATTTCACATATATTGAATTCTAGACAACCTGTGCATCCTGCTCAACCAATAGAACATCTATACATTCTTGAATTGAGATGTGCAATTGTTTGACCAAATAATGTGTTGACGATATGGTATGTCCTTGTTAGTTAAATCTCCATAAAATAGTTGAAATCAACCATGTATAAACTTCGTATAATGTGATCGATCATCACTAATGTAAAAATGGTACTCCCTCAAAATCTTCTTGTCATCCTCTATACTTGTAGGTGAATGCATGAATGTTATGTGAACAAATATGGAAACTTGTTAAGAAGTATAATACTTTTCTTGCACCTCATTGCATATTTATAAATAATCTTTTCATGAAATTTTTTCATGAACTCATACAATGAAATCTTTTCAATGACTAAATCACATCTTTTACCCTGTTTCCCATCTTTAGAGCATATGTCACTATCTTATATTTTCCAATATGTACTATTTCATTTCAAATTGCATGTGTACTATCTATATATTCACAAGTTGATAAAAGTTGCAAAGAACCAAAAAATAAGCATGTACCATCAAAGCATGATGTCTTGTAAAATTCTTGGTTGTCTCCTATTTCACATAAAATGTTGAATATGAATTCCCTTGAAGATCTAGGTGGCTCATTCATGTCACAATCCTGCAAAACAAACTTAGAATGCAAAAACACACATATATGCCTAAAAACATCAAAATGGTTAGAAAATTCAATATGTATCCTACAACAGGAAGTTGTGCACGTGTAATTTATCTTCACATAAAAAAGTTTACCCATCTCAAAAAATCTTTGACTTATTCAAATTTGAGGATAAATACTAATAAGTTTTGCAAAAAATTGTGTCTGAGTTGAGTCCAAAAAATATTTTGCATGTGGGTCATGATTTTGGCTACCAATCATCCTTCTTAAAACATCTTTTTAATTAGGAGAAACACGTGTTATTTGTCCAAAAATCTTCAATCAATGATTTCAAAGCTTCACTAATTTTTTTATCCTTTTGTGGTAGTCTACCGCTAAATGTCCATAACTCATTTTTTGTTGGATCTTCCAATATCTCATGCCTTAGCATGGCTCTCCTTAGAGTACCTCTACCAATTTTTAATTTTTTTCTTGTCTTTCTCATGAGTCGAGATTTCTTCATTTGGGTACTTACTATTGTCAATGCAAGTACTCATATTTTGATATTACTATCTTTGGTACATGATTTAGAACCCACTTTGTCATAAGCACTCATTATATTCTTTACAATGCTTTTTTCATTTGAATCATCTATCATTCTTAGCCCAAGAATCTTCATGATAGGCATAAATTTCAAATTCTTCATCATTTCAACAAATAATTGGAATTGACCTATAATATTTAATTTTTCAAAGAATAATCCCCACATGCAATTAACTTTTCTTTGACAACTACGCTTACTAATCTTGTCAGACATTGATTTCAAAATGTTAGTATCAATATCAATTAGATATTTTGGTCTTCTAAAATGAATTATAGAAGGTGTTATACTATCTTCCATTCCCTCAACATTTTGAACATCAACATAAGGTTGAATGCTTTTTCTACCTTGAACCGAAGATGATGTGCCTTAGCAATAAGATGCAAAAGATGGAATATCACCTACTTGATATGTTGATGTTATGCCTTCAACATGACATGATGGAGTGTGTACATCATTAGATCTACAAATTAGAATCTCTTCAACATGAGATGATGATATGACTCTAACTTGGAAGATGGTGTAGCTTCACAATTCAATTGTCTTCTTGATCATAATAGTCTCATTCATTCTCTTTGTCTTTCCAATTCTTCCTCTTTGTTTCTTTGTATTAGTGGTTCATGTTCCTCTTCGAAAGTCAATTCTTCATTATTTCTTTCCAATTTTCTTTGTTCATCTAGTAGCTTCATTTTATCTCTTTTAATTTCCATATCTCTCTCCCTCTCTTCCATTGTTTGAGTTTTTGGTTTCTTCCTTGGCATGATGATAATTTCAATAAATACACAATATATATTAAACAACTTATCAAATTTCTAACCATTTCCAAATAACAATTCATTCAAACATACAAATTTCAATGAATTCATTGTATATTAAACATGTCAAATTATAATCAAATTTGTCTCTATATAATAATAAAGAATATTTAAAAAGGACTGCACTAACCTTTTCTATAGAAAGAATATTAAAAAAGCCTTCAAATAGTGTATCCAATTATTGAATTTGGTGTTTTCTAGCTTCAAATAGAATGAAAGAATGTTCAAAAAGCCTTCAAATAGTGTTTGCTAACTTCCAATAGCTTGAAACCCGTGTTTTCTATCAAAATAATAGAATACACAATGGAAAAAAAGTAGAATATGGATTAGTAGGCACCCAAACTTTCATTATGACCATTTTCTGGTGTTTTTATATAGTGTGTATGTGCTATAATGCATACGCACTATAAAGCACATACGCACTATAGTGCATACACACTATGTAAAAAAAATCTCTCCTTATACCACCATTCCCCATCCCTTACTCTCTCTCTCCCTACTCTCTCTCACTCTCTCTCTCCTCTCCTCTCCTATCTCCTACTCTTTGTCACTCTTTCTCTCCTCTCCCATCCCCTACTCTTTCTCTCAGGCTACTCTCTCTATCTATCTCCCTCTCCTACTCCCTCTCCTATTTCCTACTCTCTCTCTCTCACTTTCTCTCCCATCCCCTACTCTCTCTTCTCTCTCTCACTCTCTCCCATCCCCTACTCTCTCTCTCTCACTCTCCCTCTCCCACCACCTACTCTCTCACTCTCTCTCCCATCCCCTACTCTCTCTCACTCTCTCTCTCCTCTCTCATCCCCTACTCTCTCTCATAGACACACACTTTCATCCCCCCTCTCTCTCTCTCTACCTCTCCCACTCCCTCTCCCACTACTTATTCTCTCTCTCACTCACTCTCTCTCTCTCTCTTCCACACATTCCCATCCCCCATCTCTCTCCCTCTCCCACTCTCTCTCCCTTTGCCTACTCTCTCTTTCCCTCTCTCTCCCATCCCCTACTCCCTCTCTCCTCTCCCATCCCTTACTTTCTCTCTCCTCTCCCATCCCCTACTCTCTCTCTCTCACACACACACTCATCCTCTTCTCTCTCACTCTCTCTCCCATCCCCTACTCTCTCTCTCTCTCTCTCTCTCTCTCACACACACACACACACACACACACACACACACACACTCCCATCCCCCCTCTCTCTCCCTCTCCCACTCTCTCTCCCACTGCCTACTCTTTCTCTCACACTCTCTCTATTACACACACTCCCATCCCCCCTCTCTCTCACTCTCCCTCTCCCACCACCTACTCTCTCTCTCTCTCTCTCTCTCTCTCCCATCCCCTACTCTCTCTCACTCTCCCTCTTCCACCACCTACTCTCTCTCCCATCCCTACACTCTCTCTCACTCTCCACTACCTACTCTCTCTCACTATCTATCCCAACCTCTACTCTCTCATTCTCCCACCCCACTACTCTCTCTCAATATCTCTCTCTCCCATCCCCTACTCTCTCTCTCTCTCCTCTCCCATCCCTTTCTCTCTCACACAGACACAGAATCCTATCCCCCCTCTCTCAATCTCCCTCTCCCACTCCCTCTCCCACTACCTACTCTCTCTCTCACTCTGTCTCTCTCTCTCTCTCCTATCCCCTATTCTCTCTCTTACACACACTCCCATCCCCCTCTCTCTCACTCTCCCTCTCCCTCTCCCTCTCCCTCTCCCACCACTACTCTCTCTGTATCTGTCTCCCTCTCCCACTCCCTCTCTCATCACCTACTCTCTTTCCCATCACCCACTCTCTCTTGCTCTCACTCTCCCACTCCCTCTCCCACTGCCTACTCTCTCTCTCACTCTCTTTTGTTCTCCCTCTCCCACTCCCTCTCTTACTGCCTACTCTCTCTCACTTGCTCTCCCTCTCCCACTCCCTCTCCCACCACTTACTTTCTCTCACTCACTCTCTCCCATCCCCTACTCTCACTCTCTCTCTCTCATCCCATACTCTCTCTTTTTGCCACCTCTACTCTCACTCACACTCTCACACTCTCCCTCTCTACTCTCTCTCTCTCATATCCTCTATTCTCACTCTCTCCCTCCCATTCCATTCTCTCTGCCACCCCCTACTCTCTCTCACACTCTCTCCCATCCCATACTCTCTCTCTTACACACACCCCCATCCCCCTCTCTCCCTCTCCCACTGCCTACTCTCTCTCTCCCATCCCCTACTCTTTCTCTCTTGGGCTTCTCTCTCCTCTCCCATCCCCTACTCTATAGATCTCTCACACACACTCTCATCCCCCCTCTCCCACTCCTTCTCCCACCACCTACTCTCTCTCACTCTCTCTCCCTCTCTAATCTCTCTCTCCCATTCCCTACTCTCACTCTCTCTATGCTACCCCCTACTCTCTCACACTCTCACACTCTCTTCCATCCCATACTCTCTCTCTTACACACTCCCATCCCCACTCTCTCTCCCTCTCCCACTCCCTCTCCCACTGCCTACTCTCTCTCTCCCATCCCCTACTCTCTCTTAGGCTACTCTCTCTCTTTCATACACACACTCCCATCCCCTTCTCTCTCTCCTCTCCCATCCCCTGCTCTCTCTCTCTCTCACACACACACTCCCATCCTTCTCTCTATCTCACTCTCCCTCTCCCACTCCCTCTCCCACTACCTACTCTCTGTCTCCCATCCCTTACTCTTACTCTCTCTCTCTCTCATCTTATACTCTCTCTCTACCACCCCCTACTCTCTCTTACACTCTCATACTCTCTCCTATCCCCTACTCTCTTTCTTACACACACTCCCATCCCCCTCTCTCTCTCTCCCTCTCCCACTCCCTCTCCAACCACCTACTCTCTCTCACATACTCTCTCTCCCATCCCTTTCTCTCTCAAGCTACTCTCTCTCTCCTCTCCCATTCCCTATTCTCTCTCTTTCACACATAGACTCCCATCACCCTCTCTCTCCCCTACTCTCTAGATCTCTCTCACACACACTCTCATCCCCCCTCTCTCTCCCTCTCCCACTCCTTCTCCCACTACCTATTGTCTCTCTCTCTCCCTCTCTACTCTCTCTCCTATCCCCTACTCTCACTCTCTCTCCCATCCCATACTCTTTTTGCCACCCCTACTCTCTCACACTCTCTCCAATCCCCTACTCTCTCTTGGGCTACTCTCTCTCTTTCACACACACACATACACTCATCCCCCCCCTCTCTCTCTCTCTCCTCCATCCCCTACTCTCTCTCTCTCACACTCCCATCCTCCTCCTCCTCTCTCTCTCTCTCTCTCTCTCTCTCTCCCACTCCCTCTCCCATTGCCTACTCTCTCTCCCATCCCCTACTCTCTCACACTCTCACACTCTCTCCAATCCCCTACTCTCTCTCTCTTACACACACTCCCATCCCCTTCTCTCTCTCTCCCTCTCCCACTCCCTCTCCCATTGCCTACTCTCTCTCCTATCCCCTACTCTCTCTCATGCTACTCTCTTGCTCTCCCCTCTCCCATCCCCTACTCTCTCTCTCTCTCTCTCTCTCTCTCTCTCTCTCTCTCTCTCTCTCTCTCTCTCTTTCACACATAGACACACACACTCCCATCCCTCCTCTCCCATCCCCTACTCTCTCTCTCACACACACACTCCCATCCCCCTCTCTCTCCCACTCCCTTTTCCACTACCTACTCTCTCTCTCTCCCTCTCTACTCTCTCTCTACCATCCCCTACTCTCACCCTCTCTCTCCCATCTTGTATTCTCTCTACTACCCCCTACTCTCTCTCACTCTCTATGTCTTACACACACTCCCATCTCCCCTCTCTCTCCCTCTCCCCCTCCCTCTCCCACCACCTACTCTCTCTCCCATCCCCTACTCTCTCTTAGGCTAATCTCTCTTTCTCTTTCACACGAACTCCCATCCCCCTCTCTTTCTCTTTCTCTCTCTCTCCTCTCCCCTCTCCTACTCTTTCTCACACACACTCCCATCCTCCTCTCTCTCACTCTCCCTCTCTCACTCCCTCTCGCACTGCCTACTCTCTCTCCCATCCCCTACTCTCACTCTCTCTCCCATCCCATACTCTCTCTTTGCCACCCCCTACTCTCTCTCACACTCTCACACTCTCTCCCATCCCCTACTCTCTCTCTTAAAAACACTCTCATCCCCCCTCTCTCCCTCTCCCACTCCCTCTCCCACCGCCTACTCTCTCTCTCACTCTCTCTCTCCCATACCCTACTCTCTCTCTCCCCTCTTCCATCCCCTACTCTCTCTCCTTCACACAAACACACTCCCATCCTACTCTCTCTCTCCCCTCTCCCATCCCCTACTCTCTCTCGCTCACACACACACACTCATATTCCCCCTCTCTCTCCCTCTCCTAATCCCTCTCCCACCAACTACTCTCTCTCTCCCCCTCTCCCACTCTCTCTCTCACTACCTACTCTCTCTCTCTCCCTCTCTACTCCCTCTCTCTCCCATCCCCTACTCTCACTAACTCTCTCCCATCCCCTACTCTCTCTCTCTCTACCACCCCCTACTCTCTCTCATACTTCATCTCTCTCTCACTCTTTCTCTACCTCTCTCCTTCCCTCTCTATTGAAATTGAGGTCTTAATAGTGTGTACACACTAATGCACGTATGCACTAAAGCATGCATGTGCTATTAAGGCCCAAATTTTAAAAACTTTAAATAGTGCGAGCGCTATAGTGTGCATGTGCTATTTAAAGCTTTACATTCTACAACGCCTAAGGCTTGGTTTTTCCTTGGGGATCCAACCTAAAGGTTTGGTGTCTATAAACTAGTCTAAGATGTGTTTTTCTACAAACATACAAAAAATAATTTATTTTTCTTGTGTGCTCTCCTTCAAGTTTCTCATGGTTGAGCATCGATAAAATTAGTTTACATGACATTGTAGGTCCTTGTGTTAGCTATATAACCATATAATTTATTTTTTATTTGAACTATTTCAAGTCTTTCAACTATAATTTTTTTTGAATATATGTCCATTTATTGTCAAAAACCAACATGTACTAATTGGGCTGTAGATTTTAGCTTGTTCATTGAATTTTGCAACAACTTAGTTTTTTAAACTACACTCCATTCTACACACTTTGAAAAAAATAAGTTTTGATTTTAGATTAGTTTTCAATCATTTCTAGGGGGAGCACATAGATATTTCACATTTTTGAGATGTTTCCAATTAAAAAATTCATTAAAAAAATACATATTATAAAATTACCTGAAAAATTTAGGATAAACTACATAGTGTTAGGTAACTGTTGACTAGAGTGATTAAATAATTTCAAAAAAAAAAAGTTCAAATTTTACGGGGGCAACACTTTGTACTATGTTATGTTTTTTTTTAAATAAATAGTACTACTTTATGTGGCCCCCTTTTTTGAGGACCTAAAACTAAACCATTTTGAAAAAAATTAGTAGTTTAGAAACTAGTTTCAAAGGACTACTACTTTTGTTTTTGTCATATCTTCAAATTCTTGTTGAAGTTCAAAAATTACTAATTTCAGAAAAAATGTGTCCACTTATTACCCCCTTTTGGCACCAAAACTTGGTGCACTTACCCCAGTGTGGCCTATTTTTATTATTAACAATAACATTCCTCCTTGGATTTCCACAAAGAGGGAGTACATAATGTTGTCAACGATTGTACCAGGTTATTTTTCATTTAACAATTATCTATATTAAGTTATCAACATGTTTATTGAGCCCCTAATTGAAGTGTTGTTGAAGTTATGAATGGGGTCACTATGTATGACATCTACAGACCAATAGGACAAATACAATTTCAATGAACCATACAATGCTTGTATGGACAATACTTGATACCTTGGGCTAACTCATTTTTGCAATATGTTATATTGTTAAGGTCACATATTTTTGCAATGTTATAGTGCTTACACATTATTGTTGTATGTTACAGTTGTGCATGATAATTGTACATGATCCAATTGAACATGATCTTTTAGGCCTTAAGAAAAAGGGAAAATTTACATGTCAAATTTGTGGCTCTAGAACATTTGGGATCAAATTGTGATGGCAATGTAATTTGTGGTCATTTTCATTTTTTTTTTGCAATTGTCCTTGACATTGTCACAATACCTACATTAGTGTCATAATTGTGACATCCTCCTAAGCATTAAAAAATTTAAAAAAAAAAAAAAAAAATGACAATCATTTTCCATTTATTTTGATTTTGGAAAGAGTTTGGGCATGAAAGAGGTGGAGAGATATGAACATTGCCGTGGCCCTTGTGATTGGTGTATTTGGTTGTTGTGCCCTCATGATCTCCATATTTTGTTGTCATTCCCTTGGTCTATGATTTCATTATCATATTGTGCCCTTTCTCTACGATTTCATTGTTGTGTATGCCCTTGCTCTGGGATTTCATTGTCGTGATATGCCCTTATGATCTATGTGCCCAAGCTATGTGATTTTCTTTAAGGGCGAGAAGGGGTATGCATGTAAATATTCTTTCCTTTCCCTTGTAAACATTTATGTCTTTATATTTCCTTCTAAACATTTATCTCTTTATATATTTAGAGAGATCTTGTTTAAGGTTCTTATTGCATATATGATATAGCTGCATACATATTCTAGAATCAAAATAACAAATCAATAAAAGTCAGTCAACCCATGCTAAGTGACTTACCTCAAGATCTTGCAAAAAATTAATGCAAACCACCAAAATTGGGTTGAGTTTGCAAGAAATTTTATAAAAATATATCATAGCAAATATTTTTAGAAAGAGACAAGTCATAACTAGTTAAATGGGTCTTGTTGCTCATTAGTTGGGTTGATATATATGTATATTTAATGAGATTATGGCATCTATAAGGGAATGAGCTTTTTGATTATGCATATGTGTTTGGTGCATTTATTTCCTATGATACATCACTACATTTTTTGTCATGCCCTTGCTCTATAATTTGGTTTCCATGCCCTTGTGTTCTCTATGCTTCATTGTCATGCTCTTGCTCTGCAATTTTGGTGTTGTGCCCTTACTCTACGATTTTGTTTCCATACCCTACCTCTGCGATTCTCTTCAAGGGTATGTAAATGTTGGTTTCTTTTCCTTTTAAATAGGTATCTCTTTATATCTGCTTTTGAACATGTATATTTAAAGATCTTTTATAAGGTTCTCATTACATATTAACTACACAACAAAAAAATTGGTCCAGTTGCATACATAATCCAGAATTCCAATTAAAAATAAATAAAACTCACTCAAACCATGCTAAGAGACTTACCTTAAGATCCTCCACAAAAATAATGTAGAATAGGAGAAATGGGCAAAGCTTGCAAGAAATTTTACAAAAACATATCATAGCAGATATTTTTAGAAAGAAACTAGCCATAACTAGTTAAATGGATCTAGTTGTTAATTAACTAGGTTGATTACAAATTCCTTTAGAAGTATCATTAGATTAGGTACAATAAAATGAACAATCATCTACTCCTAGCTAGCAAGATCAAATACAATTTTCCAAGGTGATAAAATTGCATACACAAGAAACAAAAGAATAACTTTAGTGAAGAGTTAAGTGCAAGGAGTTGAAGAAGCAAGTTCTACTTTTGTGTAAATGTCATAAACTAGAGGCTCATTCCCTTGTAGAAGCCTCTACCACAATGACATTACCTCTAAACCATAAAAAGGATGTTGAAGTGATTCTCGACCTTGAAACACTCTTATAAGCATTTGATACTTGGGATCATTGCAGGGAGATTGTACCAATAGTTGAAACACTCTTATAAGCATTTGACATTTGGACTATAAATTCTTAAAGACACTTGCAAGTGATTCTAATGCCATAGTACCTACTGCAATACTTTCTTGGAATCTATCCAATGGCTCCCATAACATCCTCTATGTTGTCTAGCTATTGTTTTTTTTGTGCAATCTCTTTCTAAAGCTGCTCCTTCGCATTCTCTTTCTAAATCTTCTCCTCCTTTTCTCTCATGCCGTAAATTTTTATTATCAAAATTTTGAATATCTTCCTCTACCTTATCTAAAATCAACTTCATAGTGTGTTGTAACTCTAGTATAGGTGTTTGATCATTGATAGCTTTCATTTTAGTATTCAAGTTTTCAAGATTGGTCAACACCCTCAGTTGCGGACCTCATTGTCCTATTTCAACACCATGTTCTCGCTTCTGAGATAACAGTTATTCAGATGCATTTTCTTGTAAAACATTAATTTTGTTGAACAATTATAAACTCTTAGAAATTCCATTATTTTTTGTATGTATGCATGTATATATGTATGTGTGTGTGTGTGTGTGTGTGTGTGTGTGTGTGTGTGTGTGTGTGTGTGTGTGTGTGTGTGTGTGTGTGTGTGTGTGTGTGTGTGTGTGTGTGTGTGTTTATAGAGAGAGATGTTGTGGATTATGGATTATGGATTATTAAAAAAAAAGAAAAAAACATGACATTAATCATTCGTTATTTGTTTTGATTGATTATGGAGAGCTACACATGAAAGTGGGTGGAAAGCTCTGAACGAGGGTGAAGAGCTCTAAACGTTGGTGGAGATCTAGGATTTTGTTATCATTCTGTTGTGATCTTTGTGCCCTTGCTTTGTGATTTTCTTCAAGGGGAGAAGAGGCACCTATGTAAATATTATTTTCTTTTATTTCTAAACATATATCTCTTATTCATATATAATACCATTGGTCAGATTCAAGGATAACTGATTATGATGATTATATGCATATGTGCATGTATGTATGTAAATTAGTTCACTATGTGAACTTCTTTACATGCATACATATAGACTTGCATAGTACTTGTGCTAAATTAAATTATTCATTAATGTGTTCAATTCACACAAGCAATTATCCTTGCATTCAATCAAATTTATTCATACCAAACTAAGTATGTAGAAATTTGTACTTAATATTATATTATATGTGTAATACCCCAAAATTTGTTGATTGCCATCTCAACCAATTCTAGTCTAATTTGGTCAACCCTAAAGTCCTATTTCATTAGGCAATTCTCATTCTAATTTTTGCTACTTGACTTAATTTTCAAATGTAGAAAACCCTAATCTACATTAATCATGTTATTTATTTAATTCCTAAAAGTATTAAGTCCGATTAGCTACATTAAACCTATTGATTAAGATTTGATTTAATTTGAATTGTTTATAGTTAAATTAAATTAAATTATCCCCTAAGGCTAATGTACTAAGGAATTAAATTTATTTAATTTAATAATGCTCTCATTTTAATTATTGAATGTAACTATTCAATTAATGGGAATATGCATTTACGAGGTCATATCTTACTTTTATTAAATTAAATAACCTTCCAATTTCATTTCTCCAGTTTAGGAATGAGAATTCCAAGTGATCTACCTCTTGAATTGGAATTGGCTTAATCCTTTTATTGTCATAGTTGGGTGAATTCCAGTTAACTTTTCATTACACTTAGGATATGAGTTAGTTAACCTCACCTACACTGGTAATCTTCCATCCTAACTCAATCTCTACTTCAATCCTGATCATTGATTGGAGTTGATCTCAACCGTTGATTGATTTCAGGAATTCTATTTAAGAGGCTTCTAATTACTCATTTAAGGGGTTGGAATTTGAATTGCATCAAAATATTGTCAAATTTCATTCTCAATTACTCAATCTCATCATAGCTTTTTGAATTGCTTAGCATTAATGTCATATTAGATTAGAAATGCATCCATCTAGTTTAATTCTCTTTTACTTGTTATTAGATTAAATTGCATATCATCTAGCTTAAATAAACTTTCATATTATTGCATAAAATCCTTCATATTAAAGGGTCTAGTTGCCTACTTCTTGGTTTGAGAGTAAATAGGAAAAATCCCTTTAATTAGAAGGTAACAAGTCATTCTGTCAGACCTCTCAGATGGACAATTGAATGTTCATTCTGGGATGATCTTGTGGGTAAGGACCATGTTGAAGTGTATGTGAAGATTTGAGGTCACATTTCCGCATATGCATTTTTGGCACCCATTGTAGGGCAGAGAAAAATAATTTTTTTTGGCCTCATTTATCTTATTTTCTGATTTTTTGTCACTCTATCATATTTGTATGTATAGACTTCTAGATTTTCACATGGAAAATCTCATTTTTTCACAAAGATTTAAGGATTTTGACTGCTTCCCTACACTTTCTTGTGCAAAAAAGTGCCACATTGTGTGGTTTCTCATGTGGCACCTCATTTTCTCATGTGGGTCTATGTAAGAGTTCACACAGATCTACATAAAGTTTGCATGAGATCTTGCAATAGCATATTTAAAATGAAAATTTTCAATTTTGTTTATCATTTCATTTCATTAATGCATTGTCTCTGAAGCATCTTTATTTTAGTTTTCTAATTTTCTGTAGCATAAGAGTTGTTTGCAGGACATTTTGACAAAGGTTCCTTTTTACACAAACTTTCCAAACATGAACTGACTATGTATTTGCAAGATTCTGTCAAAGATACGATTGTCGAAGATCAATTTTAAAACCCACATAAAACATTGCATCTTTTTCCTTCTTTCCAAACATAGTCTAACTAGGGCTTGTGAACTTTGTAGGGTGAAAGAAAAGGGAATAGTAAGGTATGCTCTTCACCACTTGTAGGTCATGACCAAGGGTGAATCAAAAGCCTAGAAGCCTCTAAAAGATGGCATTTAAGGGAGGCAAGAAACTTAGTGGTTCTCTTGTGCGAATCCTCTTCTATGACAAGATGATGATTTCCTTTTAGGGAATCAAAATCTTTAGAAAGGATAAGTCTATATCGATTAAGCTAAGCTAGTGATTGATTTTTTTTGTGTGTTTGGGTGAGGTAATAAGGTAGAGGAGTATGCTCTTTCCCCTTGAGGGAAATCAGAAACTCAGACCCTTAGATCTAAACCACTAGTTTGAGTCAACACTTAGAGGGGCTGTTGGAGTGATCTAGCCTTTGGAAACAACCCAAGTGAGCACACTCCTTTCACCAAAGATTCCAACTCACTATAATAAAGAAGCTTTGTACAATAAAAGACTCCAAAGTCATATTGATTTCCTATCCTTCATTCTTGATATCACATATCAAGGAAAGGCTTTGTCTGTTGCACTAGCTGCTACTAGCCCTAGTCTTGCTAAGCAAGTGTGTGTACTTTCAAATGCTGGTGTGGGCTACTAGTCTCAACTCCACTTGCAGAGCCACTAGGGATTAATATGAATAGAAGCCAAGTAAAAACCTATAGTTAGAGGCTACCTAGTTCACCTTTGAAAGGGGCATAATATTTGTGCAAGGAGGGGGAAGAATCTCTCCTGTAGAACTCACCATAGGCATGCTATTGTTAGGATTAAACCATGGATAGAAATAACAATTACATGCAAATATAAATAATATTAGAAAATAATAAATCACACAAAAAAGAACACAAGACACCAAGATTTAATGTGGTTCACCCAATCCTTGGGCTACGTCCACCAAATAGCATGTCTGATATTATTATGATCCAATGATTACAACCTAATTATGATCTATAATCCCTTATAGCTCAATACCGCCACAAAAACCAATTTTTCATTACAACTATGAAACAATCCCTAACCCTAAGCCCTTTTATGAATTATGTACAATACTTTTTTGATCAGTCACCACAATCTAACAATCTCCCACTTGGGGATTGATTAGACTCCACACTGGACAATAATCTCCCTCTTGGAGATCGATCATGTAGCTATGCCGCTACACCATGAGGCTCCCACTGGACCAAACCACCCTAGACTCTACTATTATTATATTCCTATTCAGTCTAGAAGACCAACCAAAGCTAAAGAGGAGTTTAGTCTCTCCCTTATGACTACCTTTGTAAACATATCTACTAGATTGTCATTTATATGTATCTTATCCAGCTTTAATTGTCCATCCTCCAAAACTGACCGAATGAAATGGTACCACAACTATATTTCTTTAGTCTTTGATTGTAGAGCTGAATTCTTGGCAAAATGAATGGCACTCTGAGTATTTGTAAACAAATAATTATCCTTCTAAGGGTGTCCCAATTCTTCCAAGAAGAACTGAAGCCATATCATCTCCTTGGCTACCTTTATAGCAGCTACATACTCTGCCTCTATAGTGGATAAAACATTAACCTTCTATAACCTAGAAACCTAGCTCATGGCTTCCCCACCAATAGTAAAGACATAAAACCTATAGTATTGTACCTGGTATCAATATCCCCTACCAAATCTGAGTCAACATAGCCCTGTAAATCAGTAGTAGAGAATGCAAAGTGTAAACACTTATTGGATGTTCCTTTCAAATATCTGAGAATCCATTTGACTGCATTCCAATGCTCAATTCCTGGATGAATTGTATACCTACTAATAACTCCCACTACATATGCAATATCTAGCCTAGTGCATACCATAGCATACATCAAGCTTCCTATAACTAAAGCATAGGGTACCTTGGACATCTTATCCTCCTCTTCTTGTGTCTTAGGACACATCTCCTTAGTCAACTTCAAATGACCAGGTAAAGGTGTGCTAATAGCTTTAGCATTCTCCATAGAGAAATATTGCAACACCTTCTCAACATAGTTAGCTTGAGATAGCATCAATTTCATGTTCTTCCTATCTCTACAAATCTTCATACCAAGGATTTTTTTTGCTGCCCCCAAATCCTTCATAGAAAATGCATGTACTAACTAGCATTTTAGCCCCTTAATATGATCCATGTTAGACCCAGCTACAAGCATATCATCAACATATAAACATAAAATAATGTAGCTATCATCATCCAACCTCTTAAAGTAGACACAATGATTTGAATGGCACCTACTATAACCATGCTCATGCATTAAATTGTCAAATTTAAAATACCATTGGTTAGGTGCTTGCTTCAAGCCATATAAATTTTTCTTCAATTTGAACACTAAGTTCTCCTTACCTTTGACCTCAAATCCTTGTGGTTGAGCCATATATATCTCTTCATTCAAATCACCATGAAGGAAGCTTGTTTTAACATCAAGCTACTCTAAATAAAAATCTTTAGTAGCCACAATACTTAAAATAGTATGGATAGAAGTCATCTTAACAACAGGAGAAAATATCTCATCAAAATCAATACCCTTTTTCTATGCAAATCCTTTTACAACTAACTTGACTTTAAATCTTTTCCTACCTCCTTCCTCTTCTTTTAACCTATAAACCCACTTATTTTGTAAATCTCTTTCACCTATAGGAAACTTACATAAATCTCATGTCTTATTTTTTAGCAAAGAATCAATTTCATCTTTCATTGCAGACTCCCACTGAATCTTAGTATCCACCTAGATAGCTTCATCATAAAATCCAGGTTCACTAGAATCAGTAAGTAAAATAGAATACAAAGAGGGAGAAAATATTGTTAGAGGTCTAATTTTCCTTATTGACCATCTAACATTCATTACTTTGTGGGGTATTTATTTTTGTGGTTGTTGCACATCATGAGGAATGACTAGAACATCATCTTTTAGAGTATCATCTAGCACTACATAATCATCTTCTTTCTTCTCATGTTGCTGCAACAGATCTTTGTACAATACTTTCTCATTGAATATGACATCCCTGCTTCTTACAATTTTATGATTTTCAAAATTTCAAAGCTTATAACCAAACTCATTAATGGCACATCCAGAAAATACACATTTCTTTGACTTAGTTTCTAGCTTGGTTTTGTTTTTAGAATCTATGTGAGAAAATGCTTCGCGACTGAAGGTTTTGAGAAAAGAATAACTCACCTTCTTACCATTCCATGCTTCCTCTAGAATACCACAATTCAAAGGAGTAGAGAGACCTCTATTAATCAAATATATAGTAGTATTGATAGCCTCTACCCACATGTGTAAGGGCAACCCAACATGTAACCTCATGCTCCTTACATGCTCCATTATAGTCCCGTTCATGCATTCAGCCACTCCATTTTCTTATGGAGTCCTCGAAATAGTTTTCTATCTAAAAATACCATTAGTGGAGCAATAATATTCAAATTCATGACTACAATATTCACCACCATTATAAAATATGAGAGATCTTAATTTCTTACCAGTCTCATTTTCAACCAAGCATTTCCATTTCTTAAAAGTTTGAATTACATCATATTTTTGTCTAAGGAGATAAACCCATACTTTTCTAGTTGTCTCATCAATAAATGTAACATAATAATGAGACCAACTAAAGGAAGATACCTAAGTTGGTCCCCATACATCTGTATGCACAAGCTCTAATTTCTCCTTTTTGTTTTCCTTCCCAATCTTCACAAAACTCACTCTCTTTTGTTTTCCATACACAACTTTCACAAAGATCCATATTAACACATTTTAGACCTCGTAAAACTTTCTTTGAGTGAATTAATTTCATGCATTTCTCACTCATGTGCCCAAGTCTATTGTGTTATAGCATTGTATCATAATCTACAGTAGCTATTTGTTCTCCCTGCTCAATCGCAACAATTGTTCCTAAACATTCATTTTTCTCTAAAACAATTAAAGTAAAAGGAACAATATGACTTGTACAAAGATATAAGTGCCTACTTTCACACCTTTTGCTACTACAAGGGAACCTTTTGAAACTTTCCAATTTTTATCATTAAAAGTAACTACACAACCCTCATCACCGAGTTGCCCAAATGAAATAAAATTCCTTGTTAGCCTTAGAGCATGTTTTACCTCATGTAGTAGCCAATGATTCCCATTCTACAAATTAATCTAAATTTTTCCCTTTCCAACATTTTGACAGGGTTCATTATCCCCCAAATAAACAAGTCCAAAATCCCCTTGGACATAATCAATGAAATAACCTCTATTAGTTGTAGCATGAAATGAAACACTAGAATCTAAAACCCATGAATCATCAACACTTTCTGAAGACAGAAGCAAAGCATCCTCTTCAAATTTGTTACTTACTACACTTGCCTCCTTGTCTGCATCTATTTTATCTCCTTTCTTTTTCTTTCAATTCCAACAATCTTTCTTTTTATGCCCTAGTTTCCTATGGTACCAGTAGTGGTTCAGTCCTCTTGATTGATACGTCTTCCCATTTGACATTCCTCTTATTTTTCACAATTTTTGAAATTACTTCCTCTCTTAGTCGTTCTACCTCTACTTTGTATGTTCAAAGGACTTCTTGATGCAGATCCACTTGAGGTTTTCCTATGAGTTTCCTCACTCAAAAAAAATTGATCACATCATCATATTTTAGGGTACTAGATCCATGAACAAAATTACTCACAGCCATTACCAAGCCATTCCAACTTTCAAGCCAAGAACACAAAATCAAGAGAGCCCTAATTTCTTCATCAAAATTGATACCCATAGAAGATAAATGACTAGTAATAGTATTAAACTCATTTAAATGATCTGTAATAGATCCACCTTCTAGCATTTTCATATTGAATAAATGCTTCATGAGAAATACCTTATTTGAAGCAGAGGGCTTTTCATACAATTTTGCTAGGGTTTACATCAATTCTTCTGTCATCTTCACTTTTGTAATATAAAATGTCACTGATGGTGCTAGGCATAATCAAATGCTTCCAAGTGTCTTTTTGTCTAAAAGATCCCATTCATCATTTGACATAGATCCTTGATTCTTGGTTTTTCCTTTCAATGGCTTCCATAAATCCTTCTGATATAGATAGTCTTCTATTTGCATCTTCCATAACTAAAAGTTATACCCATTAAACCTATCAACCCTCAGCTTACCCTTATCTACCATTGCTCTGACTCAATTGTGAGACTCCCACTCAATTGTGAAACTTTCCTACAGAGGATAACTAAAAAAAATGTCGCTCTAATACCAATTGTTAGGATTAAACCATAGACAGAAATAAAAATTACATGCAAATATAAACAATATTAGAAAATAATTGATCACATAGAAAAGAACAAAAGACACTGAGATTTAATGTGGTTCACCCAATCCCTAGGTTAAATCCACCAAACAACAAGTCTAATATTATTACAATCCAGTGATTACAACTTGATTACAATTTGTAATCCCTTACAGCTCAATACCACCATAAGAACCAATTTTGCATCACAATTATGAAACAATCCTAATCGTAAGACCTTTTATGAAGTATGTACAGTACTTTTTTTTATCAATAACCACAATCTAATAGCTACTAGGCATTGGAAGGTGGTATATGCGCTTGACCCCTACCACAAGGGTGTTCATTTAATGTATATGTTATTGAGCCCTTTGAGTACACCAAAAACATGAGTGCCCTCTAGGGGGTGACATGGTTGTGTGAGGTGCATGCATGCACATAAGTTGTGGGACAAAGGTTTTTCCTTCTCTACCATTTTTGGTTCTAGAGATAAAGCATGTTTATTATGGAGTCTTAAACATGTCCAAACCTATCTAAATAAACTGAAAGTCAAGACTCCCCTATCCCTCTGAGTTACTTTATCCTTAGTTGGATTGTATTTGACTACTACTTGATTCTTGTGTCTTTTTGAAAACCCACTGGTCTTGTTTAAAATTAAATATTGTGTAAGAACTTGAATACCAACCTTGCTATCTATTTGAAATCTACTAAATCAACCAACAATCTACCTAGAATAGTCTAAAACCTTCAAAATCTAGTTTCTAATGTCAGCCTAGTCTCTATTTTTGTGCCCAATTTTTCAAAATTATGTGCGAGAATCTTTTGTTCAACATTTCCTCACATAGCTCTACACAAGTCTTCACATGATCCCACAAGACTTCTTGTAAAATATTACCAAACCTATCCTTTACATCCTATCATTCTACCATTTCCTCGGGTGGTCCTATACAGGTCTTCACAAGAGAACTCTGGTCCAAAATTGTTGTTTTAAATATTCACCTAGCCTTTTATACTTTCTTGCGTGGGTCTCTGAGAATCTTTACGTGACATCTTGCATGCAAACTATCAAAATTTGTCTGTTTGAACTACCTACATGCTTAGTTTAGTCTATTCCCTACAATAGTTTACCTCTTTTCTATCTCCAAACAGTCTACAACAATGGCATCCTACTTAGCTAATGACTTGTGATCCACATTTCAACTAGTCTTGTCTCTCAGTTACCTTTTTCTTGCCCTTTAGTGCTAGTTGTTATTTATTTCATGATAGTCATAATCTTTGGTTGTTATAGCCTTCACTTAGACTACTTGTACCTTAGTATACTGCACTCTTATCTGACCTTTTTGAGACTACATTCTAGTGTGGTCCTTGTCTAGGTTTTTGCTTCTTATCCTTGTCTATGATTGGGCAACAAGAAGTGGAAACATTTTTTATCCCCTTAGACTTAGAAGAGGTAGAGCTAGGGGTCATAATTGTGGTAAAGGTCACATTCCAATTTTTACACAATCTATGTCTAGTTTGTCTAGAGGTGAGTCTTCACAATCCCCATCAGCTGGCAGATCACCTCGTGTCCAGAGAACATTCTCTATAAACTTACAACAAACCAGGAACCCCTTTTATCAAGAGGATATTGAAACTAGCAAAGGTCCCACATCTCCAAACAACACAACTGAATTCTTATTTAGAGAACCTTTCCAATTGAAACATATTGAAACCATTCACATTCCTACAATGGTTGATCACAAACTTGAACATGGTGAACACAACAAAACCAAGACCAACCTAGGAATGACAAAGAAAAATACCATTCCACTGATGAGGGGTAGGAAGAGGTGGAAATACTTCTTGAACACATAGCGAAGTGTTGTAAAGATAAAAACTTTCAAAAGATCATGGAAATCCTACACAACAAAGAGAAAGAAAATACTTTCTAAAACCTTTCCAAGAGGGAGCTAAGCTACCCCATCATTTCAATGTGGAAACTATCATCACACCTAAAGAGGAAATTGAAACTTCCAAACTCCAAAAACAACTAAAAATCATGCAAGACCAACTAGCTCAAATGATGCATGATAAAGACAAACCAACGAAAATGTACACCTTAGATGCTCTTTTTCCATTCCCATTTGACAAAATTATAGACATGCCTCATTTTCCATGAGGAGTTGAGTTACCCAAGTATAATAAATACTTTTGAACTACCGATCCCCAAGATCATTTGTGAGAATTTGGTGCCTTGTCTATGGAATTTATACATAATCAAACATATCTCATGTGTCTATTCCCAATAAGTCTAGGTGGTTAGTCTATGGAGTGGTTTTCACATTTGCCTCTTGGTATCAAAATATTTGATGAAATTGCCAACCTATTTGTCCAGCAGTATTCTCACAACATTCAACACCCTATTAACATCTGAGATTTGTGTAATCTTAAGCAAAAGGTTGGGGAACCTTTTTTCACATTCCTTTAGAGATGGAGACAATTTTATACTAAATATTCATGCAAGATTCCTGAAATGGAAAAGCTTGACATATTCACTAATAATCTCCTGCTCAATTTTGGGTATAGAGTCCAACTTCAAGGTCCATGCACCTTCGAGGACATGATCACACAAGCTATCTGCATAGATGAATTCATGGTCATGAAGGGTAAACTTACCCTTTAGAAGGACACAAAACAAGGATCCACCTCCAACAAAGACAAACCTAAGTACGTCAACAAGAATTGAGAAATTGTACATGATGGGGTTGTTGAAAATATCACTCCTAAACCTACTAATGCAGCCTTTAATCTCACAAATAGTCTCAACATAGCCAAGAATGTTCAAAAACCTCCTCTTGATAACAAGACATTTAGAAATAAATTGAGAAACTCATGGGCTACATGCCCTAAACAAGAGTATACACCTCTGGGTGAACCTTTGGACATGGTGTACAAGACCTTGCTACAAAACAAGCTCATTTCACCATTGGAAAACTCTTTCCCTTATGACCCACAACCACACCAACCATGGTGGAAGAAAACTACATTCTATGAGTACCACCAAAATAAGGGACATAAAACTAGCAATTGCATCACAAAGTCTAGGACATGATTGATGATGGTGACATTGTGGTAGACAAACATAACAAGAAGTCAGATCATAAGGCCTTCAAGGAGCCCTTTTCATCTTCTAAAAAAGGAGAAAGCTAAAAATGAAAACCCAACAACAAGGTCAACTATACATACTCTAATGACAACAATGTGATCAACATGGTTGAACCTATGGATTTTGAGTACTATGACATTATTACCATCAAGGGCAAGCAAGATAATAATAAACCCAAGACACCATTTGTCTTGAGGGGTCGTACTTCCCACACAGCTAACAATAAATCTTTGCAATACTATGTCAATGTTGTTACACATTCTCATGCCAAGTTGGTACTCAAAGACCTTGCATCTTCTACCCTTGATCTTCAACAACCCAAAGATAAAACTCTTGCTGGTCCATCTAGCAAAGGTGTAAAACTCATAAAAAATTTAGTAGCCACTAGCTACAATGTTTTTCATCAATTAAAACAAACTAATGCCCAAATCACAGTCTTTGAGTTGCTTAAAACCTTGCCTATCCATAGGCAGATTCTTGACAAATCCTTCACTAAGGCAAATGTTCCTCAAGATCTTGATCTTGAGTAATTTCAATTGATGGTAGGTCATCTGAACTCACCTTACTATATGTCCTTCTTTGAGGAAGATGATAATTCATTGAATCACCCACAGTTAACCTCTGCACATTGAGGTCATGATACATTAGACACGTACCTGTCAGGTACTCAATGATAATGGAGTTGGGTTGAACATTGTCTTCATTGCTCTACTTAGACAATTAGACTATTCTAAGGAGTCTATTGATCCTCGTTGCAAGATCACTATCAAAGTGTATGACGAAGTCGAGTGAAAGTCCCTAGGTCTGGTGGTATTGCCCCTCTGCATCAGTCCTATAGAAAGGGATGTCACTTGTTAGGTCCTAACCATTCCCTTGGCTCACAATATTCTGCTAGGAAGGCCATGGATACATGAGATGTGTGTTGTGCCACCCACATATCATCAATGCATAAAATTCCCATTTCATGGCTCTAAATTCACTATCCCTACAAGTGCTAGCTATACCTATAATATGTTGAAAGTTGCTAATAATTTTTCACTTGCTAATAAGGAATCTACTGATTATCATGATAACAAGCTAAAGCAAATTGAATAGTCATTCAAGCTAAAAGAATCTAGCATGGGTGAATACCACATCGAACTAGTGTTGTCATTAATATCTCTTCCCGAGTCTCCCCATCATTATGAGAGACCATCTAAGAAAAAGAAGCCATTTGTGTTGACACCTCAAACCAAGTATAATGGTACTTTTTTCAAGGATACAATGCCCTTAGAGGATGAAAGTGAAAATAGAGCCATTTTTTTGTGGCTTTACAAAGAGGAGACTTTGGTCGACCTCATAGAATAGTCTCATGAGATCACTCTTGAGAAACATGGCCTTGGTTTTCAACTCATGAAATGCTTTGGCTATAAGGGAACTGGTCATGTTGGAAGCAACAACAACAGTCTTATCAATCCTTTTAAAGCAATAGCTTGAAGAAATAGAGACACATTGGTTCTAGGTTTCAAGAAAATTCCCTTTTGTTTAGGGATTAACAAATTCATACCAGAACTTGAGAGTTTATCTAGAAATGAGTCATAAGTTGGGTTTGATACACAAGAAGATAATACTAATGATAAGGATCCTTATCCTTATCCTATTCCTCATGATCTAGCTAAATTCTTTGTTGAACCTAATGACTTTGTCCCATGTGTCAGCACTATGGATCGTATTAGAGATTCTTTTGAGGACAATACTGATCCACACCATGCACATTCAGAATAGGAAGAGTCTAGTTAGGCATTACGCATTGAGTACTTGTGCAAAAATCCAAATGATGAAGGAGAGTATGTCCCTATCACTATTAGGGAATTCTACAGTCTATCACCATGTAGCACTAATTCTGGGGAATATGAATTTGACTCCCTTTCAAAAGAAACTATAGATAAAGACATCAACCAAGTTCATGTCTATGAAAACCAACTTGAAGTACATGAAGTGCCTAGGGTTAGGTCTAACAAGTTTGATCCAACTAGTGTTCTTGAGACTTTATTTGATGATGTTAGTGTTCAAAGGCATTCAAACACACTTGTGGTCAAAGTTTCTCTAGGTCTCAAATTGCTGGTCCAAGCATTTAATGATTATACTATGAATGCAATCGACCTACCACTACTCTTTCACTCACATATCCTAAGCTTATAGACTGGAATTCTAATACATCTAGTGAAGCCCCCACATTCTAGAATGACTATGCTCTTACCTACTACTTAAATATTGTCAAACTAGTAATGTCTTCCACCAAAAAATAAAGCATCAACATGACTAAAGCTGATATCAAATATCTTAGTCATAAAATCAAAAAGAAAAAAATAGAATGTTCAATGGTGAAAATCACATTGTGGCAGTGTTAGAACCTAAAAAAGTAAAAATAAAAGACGTATACAAGGGTGAAAACCTCTTTGAGGCACCTACAGATGAGATATTTGATGCACTTTCTAGTCATTTTCAAGAGAGACCATTAGTGTTAACAGAGCCAACACAACCAATCAACTTGGGCCCATAATAGCATCCTTAGATAATACATTTGGCATAGTCACTATCTCCATAAGAAAAAGAGGAATTCATTGCCTTCTTCTAAGAGAAGAAGATAAACTTTGCATGGACATATTCTGACATGCCAGGACTAGATCCTGATCTCATTATGCATCATTTGTCCATTGCACCAACCCATTAAACAAAAACTTCAAAAAATGCATCCTCATGTTGCATTGCTAGTCAAAGCTGAATTAAAGAAGTTTTTGAAAGATGGTTTCATCTGTGCTATTGATTACACTGAATGGTTATCCAACATTTTCCCAATCTCCAAGCATGAAAAATCTATCAAAGTTTGTACTAACTTCCATGATCTCAACTTAGCATGTCCTAAGGATGACTTTCCACTTCCCAACATTGATATAATAGTGGACATGATGGTAGGATATGAGATGTACTCACTCATGGATAGATTTTCTAGTTATAATCAAACCAAAATTGCACCAGAAGATTAGGAAAAGACTACTTTTACATGTGCATGGGGAACCTTTTGATGGAAAGTAATATCATTTGGCTTGAAAAATGCTGGTGCTACATATTAGAGAGTAGTCACTACAATTTTTCATGATATGATGCATAAGACCATGGAGGACTACATGGATGATACCTTTGTCAAGAGCACAAAATGCAATACTCATCTGCAAGATTTGGGACCTATCCTTGATCACATGGAAAAATTCAATCTCAAACTTAATCCTAAGAAATGTTCATTTGGCATCACATCAAGGAAACTCTTGGGATACATTGTGTCTGTGAAAGGAATTGAGGTGGATCTAGAGAAAGTTCAAGCAACTATGGATATGCCTCAACCCTATAATATCAATTACATGAAAGCCTTACAAGGAAGACTTCAATCTATTTGTAGATTCATCTCACAGTTGGAGATAGATCACAACCTTTCACCAAGACTCTACATAAAGGTGTGAAATATAATTGGAGTCAGGATTGTGAGCAAAGCTTGACATAGATAGAATAGTATCTTTCTAATCCATTGATATTGATGCCTCCTATCTATGGGAAGCCTTTGATTTTTTATATCTCAGCAATAGAGACATCTCTAGGTATCATATTGCTATAGAAGACCACAATAACAAGGAAAGGGTATCTACTATCTTAGTCATACATTAATCTCTTATGAAATAAATTACAGTATCACTGAGAAAGCTTGCTTGGCAGTCATCTTTGCTTCCCAAAAATTGAGAGACTACATGCTTGCTCACACTACATAGTTGTTGGCTAAAGTTGATCCATTGAAGTACTAACTCAGTAAGGCAGCTCTAACAAGAAGATTAGCTAAGTGGGTCATGATACTAAGTGAGTTTGACATTCAATATGTTGAATGAAAAGCTATCAAGGGACAAATGATTTTGGATCAGCTAGCAGATGCACCTATGCAAAGTCTTCTCCCAATGAATATCAATTTTCCTAATGAATCAATTCTAACACTCACACACCAAATGTGGGTGATGTTCTTCGGTGGGTCCTTCACACAACAAGGATTTGGGGTTGGGTTACTCTTCATAACACCACAAAGGTATTCACTCCACAAGGCATATAATATTTTGTTTCCTTGTAAAAAAAACATTGTAGAGTATGAGGCTCTAATTAATGGCATAAATATTGTGACTGAATAGATAGTGGATTAGTTGAACATCTTTGGGGACTCAGCTCATAATCAACTAGGTTAATGATGTGTATCAGACAAAGGATGAGAAATTAATCCCTTACAAATGCATGGTTGATGATATGAAGAAATAATTTTCTCATATTACTTTTTAAAAAATTCCTTGAGTAGACAACAAAGTGGCTAATGCCATGGCTACTCTGGTTTCCTTGCTACAAATGCAAGAAAATGATCTCTAACATGAGTTCTTGGTGGAAATGTTACTCTACCATGCCATGATACCCCTAATTCTAGGATGATCTATTCTATTTTCGAACAAGATTCATCTCGCTACCACCACATCTACTCCTATCTCTATGACCAAACTATTTTGGATAGTTTAACCCAAAATTAAAAACATTACCATATTTGTAATGCTTTATGGCATATCATTATTGCTGACAACTTGTTTAGGAGAGGTCTCGACAAAATAATCCTTAAGTGTCTAGAACCCAAAGTGTCCTAATGTGCATTAATTGGTGTTCACAAGGGCATTTGTAGGTCTCACTCAAATGGCTTTACATTAGCTCATAAACTCATTAGAGCTGGTTACTACTGGCTAAATATGGAGCAAGAGGCAATGTAGTATGCCAAGTTTTGCAAATAGTGCCAACTCCATGGGAATTTGATTTACCCTCTGGCTAGGGAGTTGATTCCCTCTACCACATTATGGCTATTTCAGCAATGGGCCTTTGATCTTGAGGGTTAGATTCACCCATCTTCTAATGGACATAAGTTCACTATTATGGCTATAGACTACTTCATGAAGTTGGTAGAGACAATACCTCTCACAATAGCGAATGGAAAAACTATAGCTCTCTTTATCAAAAACTATATCATATACAAGTACGATGTACCATCCTCCATTATTACTGACAATGGAGGATATTTTAAAAAGAAAGACCTCAAGGAGTTATGCAAAAAGTTCATAATAATGCAACATCAGTCTTCTATCTATTACCCCCAGGGTAATGGTCAAGAAGAGGCATCCAACAAGGCGATACTCAAGATCTTACATTGCATAGTTAGTAGATCTAGGAGGGACTAGCACTTCCAAATTAACCTAGCCTTATGGGCATACAGAACAAGTATCAGAACTCCAAAGGGTACAATGCCCTTTGCTTTGTTCTATGGAGTAGATGTTGTGCTTCCAATTAAGGTTGAGATCCCCACTCTAAGAATCTCCATGAAGGGCTTCATTACTGATGAAGATTATAGAATATCTTAGCTTCAAGAGCTAGTGTTACTAGATGAACATCATCAAGTGGTGTGCAATCATCTTTGAGCTTATTAGCAGCATATGTCCACAAGCTACAATAAGAAAGTTAAGCCACGTGACTTCTAGTTGGGTGATCTTGTTCTGAGAGAAAACCCTAAGAATCAATAAAAAAGGGTCCAAAAAGGGAAGTTCAAACTTAACTAGCTTGGTCCTTACATAATCATTATGGTGTATGGATCTGGTGCTTACTAGATTTCTAAGGCTAAGGGAGAGGTGCTCAAGGAGCCCATCAACACTCTCCACTTGAAGTAGTTCTATAGCTAATTTGGTCTCAAAGGCTCTTTATATATTCTTAAGTGTCCTAAAAAAAATTCTAAAAATTACAAAAGTCCTAAAAAAAAACATTACCCTAGTGAAAACCTAGCAATAGGCACCTTGATAATATCAAAAACATTTGAAAAACTCAAAAAATACAAAAAGAGAAAAATACAAAAAAATTGAAAAATAAGAAAAAGTGTCATTGGTGAAAACCTAGAAACAGGCATCATGTTAGCAAAAAAAATAGAATCTCTACCAAGAAGGTGAAAACCTGGTAAATAGGCACCTCTTGTTTCCAATGCTCCATCTTGCAGTGCATCTTCTAGCTTCTTGTACAGTTGCTTTCCTACTTTAGTTTCATGCTTATTGCTTATGTATCCATGGATTGAATCTTGTCATAACTCGAGGGCACCACCCTACAGTGTCATAGAATCTCTTTCATGACAGTCACTAGTTGTTTCAACTACATCTGCCTACTATCACTGGTGTCACTCCTTTTTGAGATTCCTCTCATGGAGTCTCTTTTGCAACAGTCACTAATGGTTCTCATTGCATCTACCTACTATTGTTTGTGTCACTTTTCAAGATTCCTCTCATGGAGTCTCTCTCATGATAGTTACCAATAGTTCTCACTATGTCTACCTACTATCATTTTCATCACTTCTAATATTCCTCTCATGGAGCCTCTCTCATGATAATCACCAATGGTTCTCACTATGTCTGCCTATTGTCATTCGTGTCACTTTTTGAGATTCCTCTCATGGAGCCTCTCTCACAATAGTCACCAGTGGTTCTCACTGCATCTACCTACTGTCATTCATGTCACTTTTGAGATTCCCCTTTATGGAAGATCTCTCTTGTGTCAGTCTCTAGTCATCCTAATTGTGTCTGTCTACTATCACTCAATTCTAACTAAGGTTCCTCCTCATGAAGATTCCTCTTGTATTTTAGTCACTAGTCATCTTAACTATGTCTATCTACTTTTTTTACCCTACTGAAGAGATTTCTTTCATCCATGTTCTGGACATTGACACTTGACATCAATCCTATAACATGAAAACTCAAAATGATATACTTATTTGGATATTTTGAGCATTTTATTTGTTTGTTTCACTTTCGCTTCATCATGTCTCCTTTAGCAACTCGATGATGGCATTTTTTACTAGAGAAGTAATGACTAGGGGCATGATCTTTTCTTTGCTTTCTATTTTTGGTTTAGGTCCAACAATTTGAAGCATCCATCTAAGACGAGTGTCCACTATAAGAGCCTCCATCTCGCATTGGATGGTCATGTGTACCTTGACTCTTTTTATATGGATACATTAATAACATTGGTTATTCTCCTTGCTTGTTGGAGTGAACTCTTCATTATAGTAAAATGATACTTTTCTTGCTAAGTGAACGTATGGGTCACTGCGAGCATATCTAGAACACTTCTATCTTAGGTTATGAATGCAAGGGTCATTGTGAACATAATACTTACTGATTAGTTATCATAAGATAGATCTCTTGTGTGTTTGGTGTGTCTTCATGCAAGCACCATTCTAGTCATCCTAGCATTTATGCTTTGATTCTTATGTTAGCTTGCTACATTGTAAGGGACAAATGTTTTGGTCATTCTAGCTTCTTGTACTATGAATGCTTACATTTCAACCCAACAAAACTAGAACAGATGTCCTATTCATATTCTCATGATTTCAATGTTAGTGGGAATTGTATGGCATATAGGGTTTCACTAAATGCTCAATGATGAAAATTAAAGAGGCTTGGTAACCAGACCTAGGGTAGCATCTAGCATAGTGCTGCATTACATAAATGCATGGTTTGATGGTTAATTCACTTACATCTTTTGATTATGGATTGGTAGTCTCTTCAAATTATTATGTTTCTTCACGGTTGCACAAGCATTTAGTTGTTTGTTTCATCCTCTCACTCCTCAACAAAATTCTTCCACTATCAACAAAAACATGGAACACTACATGAGGTGTCAGTCCAATCACATTTGCATTCCATTCATAATTTCATCATCTATCTGATCTATACAACATCTCTAAATCAAACCAACTATGCATCCATAGATAGCATCAATGTTTGCATCTCATAATCACATCATAAACATCTCATGTACATCAAATTAAAAGATAGACAATGACAATGGCATGTACATAGGGTACTCAACTCAAAATCTCATATATATATATCGATATCAAAGAATATGTTAGTACAAAAAATGGGCACTACTTGAGCACAATTGATAAAAAATGATACAAAATGGTGTTGGCACACACTAATACATTACGGGCCAATTTACGATGCCAATTTGCAATGCCAATGTGTTTTTTGGCTCTTTTTTTCAAATATAGCCCAAAAATGTCACAATTGTGATGTCAGGAAACTTAGGTGTCGCAATTGCAATGGCATCGGGCTCTAATTTTTAAAAAAAACATATATATGCACCATACAATATATGCGTGCATTTCAAACATTTTTGTCGCATTATCTGTGAGCAGCACGCTCTAGCAGCCGAGCATACCTAGCTATTTGTGTTCTAACAAATGGAGGCTCACAAACTTACAAAGATTTTCCAAGGAATTTTCTTGAAGCGACTGTACAAGCATGCATCCTAGGTAAGATGCGATTCGAGCCCTAAATCTGACTAGCTTATGGCTACGTCGATTTCATTTGTAATCTAAACATCATCTGTTGACCATGGCAGGTGGGCTACAAGGAATCGTCTTAGAAGTATCTTCAAAATCTAGTAGTAGTTTAAAAAATTAAGGATTCAAATCTTTGCTTGCTCACCTACACCCAATTAAAGTGTGTAAAGCCTCTGTCATGCATCTGAAAAAGGTTAGGTTTTTTAAATATTTTGAAATTTGTGTTGAATTTTGCATATTTTTCATAGGTCAACAGATCAAATGGAGGATCTTGGTACCTTCGATCTCCCGCTTCTCTATATGGTGCGCCCCTATATAGATTAGATATATGAGGGAAAACCCCATAAACTATTTGATTTCTCCCATAAACTATTTGTGTTGCAAACCCCTATTTAGCTTTCCTTTCTACATATACCTCTTTCAGGACATCCTCTATAAAAAGAAAGATCAAATCAAACTACACTTCCAAAAAATACAAGGTATACTGCCCCATTCAATTTTAGTCAAATGAGCCTTGACCTGGGTAAAAAAAAAAATTCTATCTCAGCTCTCTTATATATCTCTTTCAAGTAATAAAAAGACCCAACTCTAAAAAAAATTGTACAAAGAAATCTAATCAATCTTGACCTAATAAGCCTTCGCTGCATCAAAAATTGAGCTTTGATACCCACCATGTCCCCAGACATAGCAAAATAGTGTTCATTTTTCACAAAGTATGTCCTGACCCTAAAATGTTACGAGTTCTCTATTTGATGATAGTGAAAGTTGGATGTTAGGAGGTCGCCATTAACACTTGTGCATACAAAGAAATAATATAATAGATTACATTCCAACATATGATCTTGCTCGTGCAACCTTTTAAAATATAATATTATTCAAAAATTAATTCCATTATGCATGAATAAGGTGCAAAATACAGCTTCCATAACAGTTAAATGAACTTTATACAAGAAAAAGAATACATACTTAGCTCCAATAGAATTCATTGTGCAGATAAATGGTTTGTTGTCATCCCCTAATCCAGCAATCACTGGTTGACAAAAGTATGGACCAAACCTAAGAAAAGCAACCAGAATTAGCTTTCCAAAATGAGTAACTCATTGAAAATATTTTAATTCACTTGCAATACAATCACAACTAATCTATTATGGGAAAATATAAAGAAGCAATATGGCACAACATTTAAGACACTTTTTCACATAAGATAGATAGCCCATATTCATAAAATTCCTATAAATTTTTTTGATAACGATGTTAACAACATAAATTTAGCTTTGATATTAAGATCCAGAGTACCAAAACCTATATTTCCATACACACATAATTGTGTGCACAGGCACACAAGTGTATGTAGTAGTTCTCTGTTAGGTGAGAAATGATTGGATGTAACAGCAATATCCTCCCATGCAATATTTAAAAACTATCATGTTAAAAGTGTAATGGTGTCCCCTACTGGTTTTTACCCAAAGTAAGAATTTCACAAAAAACTTTGTATACAAATTTTTCTCTATAAGTAAACATATGATAGCTGTTGAAACTTAAAGTAAATAAAAAACTAAATTACTAACATTTCATATATAGACATAATTTATAGTTTTATTTAGAATAGCCAACCATATTAGGGTTTGAATAGGGTGCCCTAGAACATTTGCCACAACTAATCCCAAAGGCAGGATATAGCACCCCTAGGCCCACAAGTGGCAAGAACACATCCACCCAACATGGTGTGGTCTACTTACAAGGGGAACCCATGTCTGCCCTCACTACTCATGTCTCCTTATTAAGCCATATATGATAAATTCCAACCTTTAGTTCACTTCTACAAGCAACCATTGTAGACATTGGAAAGGAAAGAACAATAGGTTGCTCTGGAACTTTCGCCTCAATAAAGACCAAGGGCATGATACAATTCCCATTGGCTCATGAGTGGCAATAATACATCCATCCAACATGGGGTGGTCTATTTAAAAGGGGAACCTGTATCTGCCCTCCCCCCTTGTATTTCTTTGCTAACCTATACATGATTTTTTTGTTGGAGAATATCAAAATTTGATAAACAGATAAAGAATCTAAGTTGTTTAGTATTTCACATCATTAATTATACCAAATTCATAAGATATTATAAGTTATATTGCATCTTCATCATCCATATCTTAATAATTGCTACAACACATAATGCTTGCTGTATCCAATACTGATCTAATCCAATTACTTGATTGTATCATTTGAGTTATTACTGAGTGATGATTTAAGCGATTGTTGATTAGATTATTGATGTGTGATGATAATAAATTCTGGTCTGATACATTTTTTAGTGATGATTGAATGAATGCTGATTTGATAGAGAGATGCTTAATTGCTGAATTATTTGTTTTCATAGTCCCAAGATGAAGTTGTGATTGATGTGATTTGATGATTTTTTGCTTGATCTTGTTGATTAATTGATTCTTGATTTCTTGAGGGATTAATGATTGATAGATGAATTAAGGATTTTTTTCAATGGAGCCATGAGTGATGATTGATAAGTCACCCTTCCAGGCTTGGAATGAATTGTCCTTTGTGCTTTATTGGTATAAGGAATAAAGCATCACCACCTTTAATTAATTGAGTTACTATGTTTCAATTTTTCCTTTGAGAGTAATATATTATCCCCCAAATTGATCTCCCTTGGGTCTACTCTTCGAATGAAACATTCTCTTGTTTATACCTTGCATGTGAGGGAGAGTCGCACCTCTTCATCAAGTTTTCCCCCTTTGAAATGTGTAATTTCCTTTTCCTAATTTGCCTTACAGTTTGCCCTAAATTCATAAATCCAAATTAGATAATAAACAAATTATAGTCAGAGATATAACTCTAACCTAAAAATAAGATGAAGTAAGCTTGTCTTGGAATTTACAAACAATTAGATAATAATAATATAATCATAATGTATGTGATACACCTATTGTGAGATTTACACATCATTGCCACATTGCAAATGGAAACCACCCTCTTTTTGCTTTAGCAGTGGAGGTAGTGCTCTTAATTATTCTTAGATGGTCTTGGTGGCAATATCCAGGTCTCCAAGTTGAAAAGATGAGTTTGGGCAACTTTGGCCTACTAAGTAGTTGAGTTTGTCCAGGGTGTGCAGGTGTGACCAAGAGTTGGGCTAAACTAATCAAGGATATGGAATTGAAATCAAGGGATTTGTGATGAAATGAGTTAGAACCTTTCGAAAAATACTTGTTCCAATGAGTGATAAGTGTTCCATTTATTCTCATGAGAGATGGATTCATGTTGAATCACTACTCATGAAACATGGGTCAATGAGTTTGACTCAAAATCACATAGTTAAATCCTGATAGCAATATCACATATTTTAGAATGCCAAATACTCTATACCTTATAGTAGATAAGCTTTATGATGATGGTTGTAAGGTTTAGGCTGAAATTTATTTTAAAGTTCAATTTGGCATATGGTGGTTCTACTTGTCTTAATCTTTATTTTAAGTGTTCAAGTGAAATATAGAATTGGGTTTAGTGTTAGGGTTGAGATTTGATTTGGTGTAAGGTTTATATGTAATAAGGATGTATATTAATTATTGGGAAAAATAAATAAATAAAGATGTATATGTAATCATTTGATAAGATAATAATTAAAATTGTAAATTATTTAAAATATTATTGATATATAGTTAGAGAAGTTTCAATATAGGATTTATGGTTAAAGTTCATATTGGTTAAGTTGTAAGTGTAGAGTTCAACATGGTTCAACACTCAATTAGACTTGGTGGTGATATTAGGGTTCAATCTAGTTTATTGTTTCATTTGGTTTTCAAGTTTAATGTGGTTTAATGTTAGGTTCTTGATTTGGTAGCAAGAGCCTACAACACAATTTTAGCTATTTAACATTAAAAAAATTCTTGATTTGGCATGGGATCAAACTTCAAAATGTTTTTTTTTGTTAGGGTTCAATTTTTATTTTATTGGGGTTAGGGTTGAGTTTCCTGCTTTTCCATCAGGTGCATCTCAACCTCTTCAGTTATTTCTTGTTGCACGGGAGTTTCAAAATTTTCAAGTCTTTTTTCACTAGAATCAACCTTAATAGAGTCATTATGGTTATATGAATGGATTCTTTTCCTTAGAACACTAACATCTTCAAAATCTCATATGAAATCTATATGACCATTTCATTTCTTCAATATGTCCTATGGATGTCCCTATCTAACTATATATCTTTTTAATTGCATATAATAACTAATTTATGTTCTTTTTCATGACTATGTTTGACTCATATAATTGTGATCTCTCTAGCACTATGATGTCATTTAATATGTCTTGCCTTGTAGCTTATATCTTTTGAAATTGTTGTTAGGCCTTGTAGCTTGTATAATTTTATTGTTGGAGAGCTTCTACAGCTAAGCAAAAAGGTTGTTGCACGAGTTATAGCTGCGTGCTTAGCTGGTATGAAAATTGTATTTTTTTTATATCTAATGTATATTTTAACAAGACTTGTAGCTTATATGTTTTGAAATTTCTATTAGGCCTTGTAGCTTGTATGATTTGATTGTTGGAGAGCTCCTACAGCTAAGCAAGAAGGCCATTGCACGAGTTATATAGTCGCACGCTTAGGTATGAAAATTGCATATTTTTTAATCTAATGTATATTTTAACTAGACTTTTAGCTTATATGTTTTGAAATTTTTGTTAGGCCTTGTAGCTTGTATGATTTTATTGTTGGAGAGCTTCTATAGCTAAGCAAGAAGGTCGTTGCATGAGTTATATAGCCGCGTGCTCGAGTGTGAAAATTGCATATTTTTTAATCTAATGTATATTTTAACCAAACTTTTAGCTTATATGTTTTGAAACTTTTGTTAGGCCTTGTAGCTTGTATGATTTGATTGCTGGAGAGCTTCTATAGCTAAGCAAGAAGGCTATTGCACGAGTTATATAGCCGCGCACTCGGGTATGAAAATTGTATATTTTTTAATCTAATGTATATTTTAATGAGACTTTTAGCTTATATCTTTTGAAATTTCTTTTAGTGGCTTAATGTTGTAAGGTCTCTTGAAATAAGACCTTCAGGCGGTTGGTCAAAGTTTTACAAATAATCTTATCCAAAAATTTTCCTAGAGCAATTGATTGAATGTTATAAAAGGTGATTGGATTAAATGTCTTAGGAATAAAGTCAAAGAAAGTATTTTTAAAATATTAAAGTATTTAGCTAGGTCTAAGAAGATTTGTGTACTTTCAACAATTTTGCTTAGTTTTTGAAATTTGTAGACCGAAGTTTTCATAGCCCAATTTTTGCTTCCTGCAAAGAATGATCATGTCAGATAATATAAGTGAAGAAAAAAATAGGGAGACAATCGCTAGATTGTGGTCTAACTTGAAAAGAAAAGGTAATGGAAAATGTTATTGTCCTTGCAATATTTTTAAGGGCTTAAACCGTAGAAGATTGCTAATCAAAACAGTTAAGAGGCATTGTAGGGAGAATGGTCACATTGAAGGGGGGCATGACTATCATCCACTGGTAAGTCATTCATTATATCATTTTAACAATTTATATACATATGAAATCACTTGATGATGAGTTGATGATCATGGTTTATTTATATTAATCAATTTTATATAGGTTGATCTTCCCAGGGAAGTACATGATATGAACCACACCAATCCGAAGAATATGGTTTTCAAAGTGGAGGAACATGGAGGTGCAAATATTGAAGGTGAAGATAATGATCCCATGGAAGATGATGATCATGTGCCAGAAAATACAATTGAAGAGGATGGTATAAATACATTGATCAATGACACATTTAGTCCAAGTGTATCTGATCATGATGATGATGATAGCCTTGATGTACCTCTACTTCAGAAGGCATACGAGCCCCTATACAAAGACTCCCAAAAAACTCTTCTCTCTATTGTATTGTTGTTGTTGAACTTTAAGGTTATGAATGGTTTATCCAACATAACAATGTCACGTATGTTAAGGTATGTCATATACGTCTTTATAGTTAACAAAGGGTGAATAATGTACCACTAATATTGTTTATATTAATAACTTATATTTTTTGCTATAGATTGATAAGCGAGTTTCTATTACCATCATCAAATATTCTACCTCACTCATATTGAGAATTAACTGTTGTTATGAAAGATATTGGAATGGAGTATGAAGCAATACATGCTTGTCCCAATGATTATATTATATATTATAAAGAACATGAATTTGCAACACAATGCCTTGTATGTCATACGAGTAGATATCAAACAGATCGACTAACAAAAAGGGTGCCTCAAGAGGTTCTTCGTTACATCCCCATTATTCCAAGGATGCAAAAATTATTCAGGTGTAGTAGCTTGGCTCAATTTATGGATTATCATGCACGCAATAGAAGTCAAGATGACATTATTCAAATCCCTACGGATGGTTTGACATTTATGCACATATAGGAGAAGTAGCAACACATCAAAGAAGAACCTCGTAATCTCAGGCTTTCATTGGCAACGGACAGTGTTAATCCATTTGGAGAGATGAGATCTGTTTACTCGGTGTGGCCTATTTTTGTTATCAACAATAACATTCCTCCGTGGATGTCAATAAAGAGGAAGCACATTTTGTTGGTAATGATTGTTCCAAGTATCTTATCATTTGATAGTTATTAATTTACATGTACTTACAAATCTTGCAATAAAATGGTCACAATAATTATCTAATGTTACTGTTCATTCAAGTAGGTAAATATCAAGTTAAAGATATGAATGTATATATTGAGCCTCTTATCAATGAGTTGGTGGAGTTATGGAATGGTGTCACTATGTATGACGTGTCTAGACCAATAGGACAAAGACAATTTTAATTCCATGCAATACTTGCATGGACAATACATGATGCCCCAGGGCTAACACATTTTTGTGGTATGTTATAGTGAATTCAAGTTGCGCATGATAATTCTAATTATAAAAATCAACATATTTAATAATCCAATTATATCATTATCTTGTAGGTCTTCAAACAAAGGAAAAATTTGCATGTCCAATTTGTGGTCCAAAGATGAAATCTCATCATTCAAAAAGTTTAGGAAAGTAGGTGTTTGATGAGTGTAGACACTTCCTCCACAGGAATCATAACTATCGAAGTATGAAAAAACATCTTTTCAATGGGAAAGAAGAGACTGCATCAAAGCCACAAAGAATGACACCTCACCTATGGAAGTTAGAATATAATAGAGTTAATCATCGAGGTAATGTCGTTCCACCTAATGGTTTATGTTTGTAATTTATATATTTCTATTGTGATTTTTGTTTACTAATTGTGTAATTCATGATCGTGAAGGTCGTCAAGGCAGTACTGACAACCTTCCAAAGGGACTAAAAAGCTATCCCAGACAATTTAGTAGGTTGCTCTACTATGAGCACTTACAAATTGTGCATTTGTTTGATACTATGCATATTGGAAAGAATATAACAGAGACATTGTGGAAAATATTGGATGGAAGGCATGACAAAGAAAAAATTGTCAAAATTTGTAATGACATTCATGAATTCAATTATGCATTGAAGATTTTCATTCACTCAAATAGCAACAGAGATCAAATTAATATAAGTGCCCTTCCTTGGTTATTAATAGAGCAGCAAAGTGATGCCATAAAAGAAGTCATACAAAAAATTTGATTTCCCACAAGATTTGTTGCGAATATAAACAATCTCATATCAAAAAAAAGTGAATTTGGGCTAGGGCTCAAAACACATGATTGGCATACTTTCATCAAGGTAAGTTATGTTCTTCTATATTTACAATATATTCATAAAATACGTGTACTATTTGTTATGTTATGTTAGAAAACAATGAAATGATTGGTTTATAATTACTGTAGTGTGTGCTTCCTCCATCTCTCCTAGAGCCTTCAACAATAACATCAAACAAGTGATATATGATCTTGGAAAATACATGAGGTAAGCAATAATATCTATTCAATTTGTTGTATATATTAATTATATTCGTGATTTGTTTTTTTCCTATGTAATCTATTGTATATTATTTTGTAAAGTATCATATCTATATATTTTTTGTGACTTGAATCTCTTAATGTAGGTGGTTGTCATCTAAATAAATCCATAAAGAAGATATAAACTATTGGAAGAGAAGAATTCCTCATTTACTATGTCAAATGCAAAAGTGTCTACCTCCAACTTTTTTCAATGCACAGGAACACTACCTTATACACCTAGTTGAGGAGATTGAATTGTGTGGATCTGTACACAGTAGGTCAATGTGGATGGTTGAGAGGCACTTGAAATCTTTGAAGGCTTTGGTTTGACAAAGAGCACATCCTGAGGGTTCTATGGTAGAGGGATATATGGTATACCAAACTATGGTGTAAATTACTGAATATCTTTCTAAGTTTGCATCAAATATCAATGTAGATCCCATTTGGGATCTTGAGCCTTTTAAAAATTTAGAAGGGGAGTACTTGATGGGGAAAGGTACATTGACAAAAGTGAGAGGTAATAAATGATAAGATGTTATTGTAATAAATTATTTCTTAATCTTCAAATTAAATCGATTGTAAGTTGTCTATTTTTTTTTGTACAGGTGCTCGAGAGTGGGATGCACTACATTTGTATATTGCAAACAATCTTGATTGGATGATGGTATGGATTGAACAATGTCAACATTCTAGTTAGACATTAAGATGGGAAGGTGTATCTTCATTGGCTAAAGAAGCTCATCGTAATGGAGATTCCAATGTTACGCAAAGGGAAATAGATTTAGTACATGGTTTAAGAGATTTCCAGGTATGTACAAATTAATTAATCACCCGTATGTTTATCAACTCATGATACAATAATTTTGACATGTTTCACATATTATTGTAGGTTAAACACCACAAGGCTATGTTCTATAATGGTCAAAAATTTTGCGTCAAAGTGTTGGATGACACGAAGAAAACTTGTGATTCATGAATAATTGTAGTCTTTCAAGTGACTCGAGAGTCTAAAAATCAATACTATAGCATTTTGGATGATATACTTGAGTGTGACTTTAGTTCCTTCAAATTAGTACTCTTTGTTGTCAAATGGTACAAGCTATGACTTAATCCAAATGATCCTGATAGAACTATTATTAAACATGATAATGGATTTACAATGGTTAATACAAGGTCATTTGAGCCAGTTGGGGATGAGCCCTATGTTCTTCCACGCCAATGTGAGCAGGTATTTTACTCAGAGGTTCCACATAAACCGGTTTGGTGGTTTCTTGTTAGAAATGAACCGAGAGGAAGGCCAATAAAGTATAATGCAATGGAAGAAGAAGATACTGAAGAAGTAGAAGATGATGTAGATGGTGATCACAATCGACAGTTATTGGATGATGTTCCTGACACAAATTGTCATGAAGAAGAAGAAGAAGATGATGACGATGATGCTGCTACTAATGATGATGATGAAGATGATGTTGATGTTGATGATGATGATGTTGATGATGACGATGATGATGACAACGATGACGATGATGATGACAACGATGACGATGATGACGATGATGATGGCGAGGATGATGATGATGATGATGATGATGAGGAGGAGGAGGAGGAGGAGGATGATGATGATGATGATGACAACGACGAGGATGATGATGATGAAATTTAGAGGAATGCCATCAATCCTTAATCTATTTAATATTCATTTCTTGATAGAAATATATTTGTCTTATATATATGGTTACATAGTTTATTCATTATCTATTTAAAAGCTACAAGTTTCAACTAAAAATAGAATACTACTAATCTAAATTAACTATTAATCTAAATTAATTAAATAAAAATATTTTAAACACATATTGATGCATGAATGTATTGAGCCTTATTTTCCTTCAGATCAAAAGCATTTGTAAGCGTTTAGTTTAGAAAAGGAATTCATTAAATATCTATAAAAGGGAGTTGTACCTAGAATAAAATTCATAGGGAAAACATAATATAAGTGCTTACCCAATTTTTTGGTTAATAATTCTGCCTTTGTAGGTGATGCAGAGACCCTAGGTGGACTTGTAATCATTCATAACAAGAGGGACTTCCATAGTGTTCTCACAACACCAACCAAGCATCTTCAACACACATAACTAGGTGTTTCTTCCACCTCCACACACATCAAATAACTTCAAATAGCATGTCCCCAAGGTGACTAAGCCCTCAACTCATCAGCTGATACAAAAACCCAATTTTAGCCCTTCACTAGGCCTACTTCCCTAGTAGGCTTATAATGTGAGCCTGATTTAAGTGTTATATTGTGTACCTTTTAATTTTTTAAATTTTTATGTGATGCTAATGATGGATGTGATTATTATTATGATGTGATTATGCTCACGATAATTGAATTACATTTGTAGGAAACTGAACCCCTTTCAGGAGCATCCCGCACAGTCTCATGGATCAACAGGTATAAGTCAATACTCCTTATAGACAGTCTATTTAATACACTTACCAATAGTAAGATTGATGTCTTCTAAGATCTCTCCCATTTTTAGGTACCAGCGAATAGGTATTTGTTAGAAGTGTCTTCCTTGAGTGAGGGAAATATAGGAATAGAAGAGGAAAGTGAGACATGCAGTTTATCTAGAATAGGGAGATTAACTAGAGGTCAAAGGACTAGAAGGAAATTCAATAAATGCATGAAAATTTTCCTTGCTCAAGGGGGGTCATGTTCTTATGATGATGAGATGGAAGGCGACATCGAGGTGCCCTTGAGGTACCAACATCTATAGAAACATTGGGTACCCAAGGAACTTCCTCCAATAAACACTGATTTTTGTGTTAACGAGAGGATATATCGCATAGCACCATCATTACTACATGGTTTGGGCCTATTTTCTATGGACAGCATAAAGGTGTCTTACAAAAAAGTTTTTGAATTGATGGAGTATGTTGGACCATGTTACAATTACAAAAGTTGGATCCATATTGTTCAATATAAAAAAAGTATGCGTAGGTATGCCCTCTCAGCAAATTATATACAACAACAAGACAATAATCAAAGTAAAAGTGTGGCTATATACATTGATGGAAGGCCAAAAGCAACAGGGAATATTGCAGGTTTCATAAATAGTACACGACTTAGGTCAACTAAAAAGTAACCCAATTGCATATTTGAGGTGCGCGAGGGAAATTGTGTATTCATCTGTGCGATAAAATCAATACATGCAGGGGAAGAGCTTCTTATTGATTACAATTTGAACTGCATAGATACAAATGAGGCTACTATCATGGGGTGGTACATACTATTAAAACAACTTCTAATCAATGACTCCAACATACCATTTAGTCAATAAATTTTTGGCTAACATTTTTATACTTGATCTTTGACACAAGGGCACAATATGGAGCAACCGCCCGGAGGGGATGCTGGCGATGTTCTCGGCTCATCTACACACGAGCAGGTAAAACTCATTGTAATTGTGCAAACAAGATAGAAGCAAAACGTTATTTTTTAATGTTGTTTTCTTCATTGTTTTGGAGTAATTTTGATAATACTAATACTATTGTTGTCACAGAGGGCCAGTGGTCGGAGGGAGGGAAAGGAACCTGTAATCCCTGATCAGCAGCCCCCCCCTAAGGAGGACCCTTTTATATTTCTTTAGAAGACACTGATGACCCGATCGGTTTGACTAAAAAGTTGCTAAAGAAAATTGGCAGAGAAATTTTACGTTTGGCAACCATAAAGCCTACTACTTAGGAAATAAGAGAAAGGGGATCTAAATTGATGCACACCTCTGAAACCTTAAAAGTAAGTATTAATGAAATTTTTAATTATAACAAGAGTTCAATAATGGTTTTTATGTTATGCTCTTTTATGGCATTAATTAAAATATGGATGCATTGTCTTTATAGAGTTTTTTGCGTGATTTCGAGCCCCATTCCCATGATGAGGGTGCTGCAGGTGGTTCAGGTAGATTGCATGTTCCATTCCCCACTTCTATTTTCCACTGAATATATATAGGAATGATCATAATCATTGACAATACATGCTCGAACAATCCTTTTTTTTAATGCTCTAACAATCTTGTCCATGCTAGTCTACGCGTTCTATATTTATGCATGCTCTAACAATTTTATTCTTCAGCTTCACATCAATTGAATCCTATGATGATGCCACCTCCATTCAGGAAAACCACAAATCTCTTTTTGATGGCTGAGTCAATAACACACAGCTTACAGGCATCGACTGTTGCACCATTTGCCGGTACACAAATCCCTCTTTTTCTCTCTTATGACAGCAACAAACAGTTTTTTTTTTTACAACTTTTTAACATCAATTATCATTTGTTCTTTTATACTTCATGACAAAGACTTATGAAACTTTTTGCAATAGGAGTTGTAGCATCATTTCCTGGATGTTCATATGTTCCTAGTATGAGAACGGTGAAGGATGTCATATTGATCATCAGCGACGATGAAGGCATTCCATTAAAAGTAGCCAAAGTTCCAGGTACTTTAAAGTTATTATTATTCTATAGTGATATAATAGTAATTTAGTTTTTTATCACTCTTCATTGACTAATGATACCATGATTGTTGTGTAGGGAATGATGTTTTTTGGAGAAAACTTGGTGATCAGTGTTTGTGAATATTCGGGCCCACCCTGCATACCTGGTGGAACATCATATCCTAACTAAAACCCCAAACCACTATTTTGATTTCATATCATTGCTATAATAGTTTTCCTTTTCATCCATTTCTTGAACTATATTAAAGGTAGCTTCACTTCATTTATGAGTCTAACATGTTTTTTTTACTTAAAAGGTGGAATAACCAACACAAACCATTGAAGGATGATCTTATAGAGAGCATGACCCAACTCTTTGGACCTCATCCATTTGAGAGAAACAAGCTCCTTGAAAAATTTGGTTTATGTTTGAAGTATATTAGGGGCCAGTATAGAAAAAATTTACTGGATAACCCCAGGTACGAGCGTCTGCCCTATGTTCCTGAGGCTAAGTGGAAAGCTCTGATTTTGGATGGAAAGTATAAAGCTAACAAGAAAAATAATATTACACCAGTGGAGAGTACAGAAAGGTATGTGATACTATTGAGAATCTAATTATGTACTAATTAACCTCTATATTTATACTATCTAATATATTTCAAACTTTTCATAGATTGCCTGACACATCAAAGGCAACAAAGGCAAGACTAGAAAAGCATGGGACACACAAGCTCGGCTCTGGTGGTTTTTCAAAACTTCAAGAAAGAGTTGTAAGTATTAGTAAATGAAAATTTGTATCAATTATTTTATATAATGTGATGGGAAATGCTATGATAGACTAGCTTTTCTATGCTCCTAATCCTCAACTTGGATCTTAGTGTTCCTCCACACCAATATATGATGCAGAGTAATACGCTTTGGAAGCACTGGTGTAAGATAAAACTCCTAGGCTTAGTTTTCCACTTCCACAAAGAGATTTCTCTTATCTCCTAGTATCCTATGCTTCTATAGGATCTCCTAATAGGATTAGATCATTAACTAAATCCTATTCACTCTTTACTACAAGAGTCACGCCTTGAAAACTCCACCTTGGATGATCCACACCTTAATTTTGGTTCTCTTTCTCACTTTCACTTAGATGGATCTAAGTGCCAAATCCACTAAAACATCACAAATTTCAAACTTCATTGTGTGGACCTTCTTCACATTGAATTCATTCATATTCTAATCCCATTTTACTGATTTGGGAAGGTTCTTGGCTCTTAGGTTTATCATATTCAAGATTTCATCCAAACCCTTAACACATAACATAAAAAAGTCTTCAAAATGACTATAGAACATGCCTAAACCACTGTATCAACACATTTTAGGCTTCAAGTATGAATGTTCCTTCAAAAACCAAAATATCACTTCAAAAATAGAGTTTTCCAGCCACTTCATTAACTCAAACTTTTTACAATATGCAACCAATGCTTGGAGATTCAAGACATCACTCCATTAGGTGTCTTCTCCACCATTCCAGTGCCTATTTGGTTGAAAATAACCTCCCACAATCAAAGGAATCCAATGCTATCCATGTTGCATGGAATATTTTCAATAAATGCAAAATGTTGTTATGACAACATTCTTACAACACTTGGCAACTTTGATAGATGCCCTAACTCCTAACATTAAGAATTTAAATAATAACTAAAAAAGGCTATTTGTGTGACCTTAGTCTTAGTGATAATTCACCTAGCCAACATAAAAAAAGACCTTCTAAGGTCCTCAACCAAATTACACTAACTTATTGACTTGGCTAGAGTCAAGTACAAGCCAAAATTGACTAACTAGTAGAGGTTAGCCTAGGTGCTCATGCACCAAGCACCAACAAACTCCTAGCACCTTGGAACAACTAAGCAATTCAAGGTATCACCCCAATCCTCTATTCTCCACAAGAACATTCAAGGCTTGATTCACCTTCAAACAAGGAACTAATCTGCTGTTACAATGTCTGCTCCTTTAATTCATGGACCCAACTCATCACATAAGGCTACATACTAGTTACTTCTCCCTTGTACCATTCAAGGCCTCATACACCCAACCTTGACACCAAGTGTTTTGGACAACTCCAACCCTCTAACATAAATGGAAACCAAAACAAACATCAACACAACCCAAAACAAATCAGGTCTAAGGAAAACTTGCTGTTACTAGTGACAGGACAGATTGCAGCACTTGACCTTTATTCTACACACCCAACCAAGAGTGAAATTGGATCCTCTAGGACTCCCAAAGACCAAAGACGGTTTAGAACAACTCCAACATGACCAAAACAAGGTGTAACAAGGGTTGGAAACCCTGCTAACTATTTACCATTTCCTTTTGATATTTTAACTACCCTCCATTGGTTGATGAAGCAATGCAAGTAAAATTCACCATACCATGCAAAAATATAGGGCTCAGAGTTCAAGAGATGCCTCATAGAAGAGGATAAGAGAATTGGCTTCCAACAAGGCTATAGAGTTGTGGCTGAATGGCTACAAGCTGAAATCAGTGTGGAAGGTTCTAATAATGATGCATCTGAGCCATAGGTAAATAAGCTAAATGGAATTTATTTCAAATTGAATACTTTACCAATTAGTCTATTTTTTGTTAAGTTCCAATATAAAGTGAGTATATCTATTTTAAGCAAGCAATGATAACAATATGTAGGATGTTGGAATGCAGCCTGACAATCCTTCTACACAATCTATGGATGCTGAAGGTTTGCATGATGTGCATCCCAGCGGTGGAGGTATACATTTGCTATTAAATTTTTTATATGTAATTGCAATTGGTGTTTGGATTAACGTAACATTTTGTATAGTAGCTGTAGAGGATTGAGGGGTTGATGTTCATGACCGTGTTGACATTGAGTCCGGACAAAATGATGTGGTCAGATCAGGTAAAGAGCACCACAATTATGTTATTTAAAATAATTAAATACTTGTAACAATTATAATAAATTATGTTTAATTTAACTCTTTTATTTGTTATTGCAGAGGACCCCCCTTTGCAACAGCATAGGAATTTGAGATCATCAAGAATAGAGAACAGAACAACTGATGAGGGGGGAATTGATGATGTCACTGATGCTCCTCTTAGAGCTTACATAGAAAAAAGAAATAGAAAGAAAAAAAAGAAATGATTTTCATCTACATACCTTAATTGATAATGACTGAATTTTATGTCTCAATGAATTTAATTATGTGCTAATGAATGTTCATGAATTATGTGTTAATGTAGAATATTGATGAATGTTGCATGTTAATGAATCTAATGTGTTAATGAATGTTATCATGTGATATTGATTGAATGTTACATTTTATTAATGGTTGAAAGAATGAATGAATGTTAGATGTTAACGGGGAATGTAGAGTGATATTAGGGGGAGGGGGGTGGGGCCAAATGAGCTTCCACCTTCATGTGGTTGGCCCTATTTAGTAGATAATATTAAACTGTTCTCGAAACAAAGTGAAGCTCAATAAGATACTAAATATTTCTCTATTTTGTCCTATGTTTAGACTATTGTCCTATGCATCTAAGGCTTCATGCTTTGACAAGCTAGACAAAGCTTATAGCTAATTGAGTATAAAGATTCCTTGAACAAATAATATACCAATTTTTAATGGAACCAAAGAAATATCAACCAGGTCATGGGTTCATAAATAAAAATCTTTCTTGGCACTCAAGCCTATAGAAGAGAAGGCAATACAATTTTCTACCATGCTCTTGATGTTGAAGTCACACCTCCTTCTAAGCAATACAATAAGAACTTTAGGAATCAAAAGTTAGATGATGAATCAGATGTGAAGGCTCCTAATCAGCCTAAAGTCACATCTCCTAAGTTAGGAAAAGAATCAAGTAATGAGTTAAGAAGAACAAATCTTTGTTTTCATTGCAAAGAAAATTGGAAACCAGACATAGGCCTCTTGGTAAGGGTAAGGCATACCTTATTGAGGTGAATTCTGATGCGGACAACGATGAGGATAAATGGGTGGTTTTATTGGCTTCATTTTCATGGAAAACCTTTGGTCATTGAGTTTCTCCTATATTCCAAGTGAATTTAGACATTCCTATTATTTGATGGTAAATATATGTAGACATAGCAGATAATAAGTCAAGTTAGTTCAATTCATATTTATCTACAAATGACCGTTTTGATGAAATGATTGCTCCTGTAAATGTCTCTTCACTTGTTGAGAAGTGGTGGCGAGCCCATGATTTGTGAGAGGACTAGAAAAAAGGAATTTCTATGCTAATTTGGAGAACTTCTTAGAAGTTGTCAAGGATGAATGATATCTTAAAGATGTCTATGATGATTGCTACATTCAATGGTGCAACTGCAATAAGAACATTACTAGCTGACCTGTGTGTAAAGTTGGGCGCATTTAAGTTAGAGCAGTTGGTAGTTCTCAAATGTTCCAGCTGCTTGTTCCCATTCATTCGATTAAAATTAAAGCTATGCTATAGATTATCATTGAGGATTCAACACTTTTGGGCAAACAAGACAAATTTACTCATGCCAAATATTGGTAAGTGGTGTAAAAAGTACAAATCTAACTACCACTCCAATGCATAGTGCTATGTACAAAAGACCGATTCATGCATATGTAGAAGCAAAGGGTTCCCATGAGCTAGAGGTGGAGAATTTAAATCCTAAAGCTACTTGTCTCCATACAAAAACCACAACATTTAAACCGAGAAAGAGGAAAAATTGAAGCCTCACTTGAAAAAGGAAGAACGAGAAAAAACCAAGTTAGGAAGTGAATGGGAGGAAGATTTTTAGAATCTAACCTTAATAGACCACCAAAAATAGTGGTAACAAGATAAAAGGAGAGAAAATAGTTTTTGACACTTGGAAGGAATAGAAGCAGTTAATTTTTTGAGTCCTCCTTTTGTCACAAATAAAATGAGTACATGGATTGATGATAATTATGAGATTTGTTCTTACTGCATCTCAACGTCATACATTGAGGATGACATAGTAGGGATTGAATCTAGGGGTCATCATTCAAATTATGTGAATCTGCTTAGAGATAAGGATGTTGATCAAAATTATCCTTCACCTTTTAAAAAGTACATGACATTGACTAGCATGTCAGTGTTTGTGCATGAGAAGAGTAATATTTCTAATGTCAGTCAATCAAAAAATACATTGTGTGTCAAATCTAATCACCTGGAGGAAGATAGAGAAAGAGATGTGATAGTGAAGGATAGGAACAAGTAGGTGAGAAATTTTTTTGATGAAACTATGTCAAGCGAAGAACTAGGGAAATTAAGGGATCGTGCTAAAGATGTTGAAAGAGCTCTATGATATCTAGGCATGCCAAGACAATAGCTTCACAAGAAAGAGAGAAGTTGCAAAAAATTAAATAGGAGAGATTGTTCAGACTAAGTATTGTAATTCAAATATTGCTTCAAGAACTTCACTCACATTTACCTTGTCAAAAATCTCAACATATAGCATTGAAGTCCTTTAAGGATGAGGTAACAAGACAATAATCAAGAATAGATCAACAACTATATATCATAGGACCTTGGATTGATATAAGCGAAAAAATAATAAGTTGATAGATGTTCATGAAAACATAAAAAATAGAAAATCAAGGTGTAGGAACAAAACACTTCAAGGAACCAAAAGACAAAGGAAGAAATGATAAAGTGGACAACCTAGCTGAGACCTATGACCTGAAACATTGTCCAGAGAAATTAGACAAGGAAAGTTTGGAAGAAGAGAGATTTGACTTTAGAAACAAGGATAACTTTCAGCTTGTTAATAATCCCTTATTTGAGGTTAGAGCTAATGTTTGATGTTCCCTTATATGACTCCTAAGGGTCTATGACTAAATCCTTATATTTTAAATCACAATAAACTTCTTTCTATTATTACTTATACTCAATTCTTTATTTTTCCACAAATAAATGTTAGGTATTAATAACAATATTTTTTAGGGGTAGATATATCAATGCAATTGTGCATGTATCTTAATGTTATGTACAAGTAATATCACCCATGCTTCTGATATATTCTTTAATTCACTTCTAGAGAGATGCAACTGATCTTTGGTAAAGAATATAGATGAACAATATGCAAATGTCTTTTTAAGTAGTTTTGATATCTTCAATCAAACTTTGATAACCAAAAATACTTCCAATAATGATGGAAATGACTTTGTGAAAATTCCCAATCCAATCAATATCAAAGACTAAACAAGGATTATATATATTGAAGTTGGAAGTATAGTGATAGTCAACTAAATGACCTAATTTCATAGATCCTGATGATCTAATGTTGATTACTAATCTACAATAAGTATCATTAGAATTTCTGTAGAGCAATTTGCAAGACCAAGTAATCACTGTTACAGATTTATCATAATGTAAAAGTGATATGTACCATACTGGTCTGAACTTATTCACTATTTCTGATATCTGCCTTATTGAAATGTGATATGATTGATTTTGTTTAGTTTGTAAAGATGTTGGATATTTATTTGATCTCTGTTTGATATAATATCTTTGTAATGGTGATGACCCAATGATGGGTGATCTGTACTGTTGCAATTTGTGATGTAACTCTTGTTACTTATGTGATATATATGTCACTATTCCTGATCTTAATCATTGTACTCATGGGATCTAGCTTCCTGATGTCTAGTGGATTACTACCACTTATGTCTGTATAGAATATAAAGTAATCTTCTGTCTGAATATTGTCCTTGGACTAGTTATTGATGCCTTTTTAATATCATTTGAAGAATTGCAACTCTTCATTGCATCTTTTAGTATTTGGCTCCTCTGTCATTATTGCACCCTTTTGGATAACTAATCTGTGATTAGTATTCATGATCAGCATGATATAATTTAAAGAGAAAACACTTACATTTTAGTATCAAGCTTGTTTTCTGAATGAATGGAGAAAAACTAGTGACATATCCATTTTAGCTTTGTGTTTTTGACTGTTAGTATTTGATTATTAGAGCATAACTATACATCCTTGTGAATTGGAGTTTTAGCAAAGATTTAATATTATTTGGATTTCTTTCTTATTGTAGCAAAGGTTATGGAGGCCCTGAACATTCCAAGAGGTGTCTGGCGTGTTTGAACACTTAATACTGACAAGTATTTTAAGTTTTAATAATATGGATCTATATAATTCTAGTTTTAATACAACCTTATTGTAGGTTGATAGATTTTCTTAACAAGTTTTCAAAGTGTTTTTTGTAAAGTCATTGTTCACTCCAGTTCAATCATCCTGACTTTTAGCTGCAGGTGCCTTGCCTTTGGTCAAGCATAAAGCTTTCCTTAGGCCCATGTAATATGGTCGGTAATTTGTTGGGTTTCTCCTTACCAATGAAAAATTTGATGTGACCCTTACTATATGCTTTTGCCATGCATAACATGAATAAAAAACTAGAAATACTACATTGATGTGTAATGGGTACACTGAAGAGGTAGAAAATCAAATAGAAAAAATGCATTGTTCTATGTTTTGCATGTATTTATGTAATACATGATTACTAGGCACCATTACAAATATCTTCCTTATTTGTCCAATGAGAAAGAACTCTAATTGGAAAATTTATGAGTATATCTCATGATTTTTTTATTCCTCTTGCTACCTCTCCCTATCTCCATCTCTGCTTTAGCTCTCTCTACTTATTTTATAACCTATTTATCCCTCTATCCCTATCACCCTCTTTCTATATCTCCTTATATCTTTCTCTCTCATTCACCATCTATATATCTCTTTATCGCCCCTTCTCCTTATTCCTCCATATCTCTTTATCTATTCCTCTCTATCTTTCCCACTTTATCTCCCTAAACATCTCAGCTTTTAGAGAAGCAAAAAGTTCTGCTAGTCAGGATCAAGTGAAGCAAAAGGCACTACAAATTGAGAGCATGTGGGCACGAGTAGAAGAAATGGAGAAGGTTGCCAGGGGTACCAGTGGTGTCCTCAAGGAAATGCAGTAGAAGCTTGAAGATATGGAACAAGAAACATCAAGACAAAGACAACGTGCAATAGAGAATGAGCAGGAGCTCTGCAAAGTTAGGCACGATTTTGAGGTTCTAAGGTTTAGTATTGATAATTTAGTTGGTGCACGGGAGTCTCTCTTGTCCTTTGAGAAGCGAATCCAAGAAATGGAGAAAATTTTGGAAGGGTAAGCCTGCTCATCATCTGTTATATATGTTTTATTTGGGCCAACTATCATGCTTTTTGAAGCTAACTTTTGACTAATCTAAATTTACTAGGTACAAGTTTTCATTGAATGTTCTCATTTTTAAAGAAATCTTAATTTTTTCTTATTTTATTTCATTTGCCATCATCATTTTATCAAATGTCAAATAAGCTATATCTTCGTAGGGTAGACATCATGCAATACAGATGAGAATGTGTAGTAGGAATTTAGAATTTAATGATATGTACAGGCCATCAACCAATTCTAAATACCATGTTATTGCTTTCTATTTTAATATAAAATGGTATGTTCAAAAGAAATAGAATTATAGTGAGGAGCACTACTCTTGATTGAATTAAAGTAGTGTTTACAATGAATATGGTCCATATAGTTTTTTAGTCATGAAAGTTAGCCACATTTTTAAGATATCAAAATATGTAAATATAGGTCATGGAAGATATTAATTTATTAAAAGAACACTAAGCATTCATTTTTACATGTGAAACAACATTTATTTTCTCTAGATTTTCATTACTCGGATTTATCAAAAGTTCTAGGTCAAAAAAATTCATGGAGGGGAAATAGACTTTGCTAATTATTTATTTATGAAATTCAGGCATGATTGAGTGAATGTTGTAAGTCCATCCATCAACACCAGAATATGAGATATTGATCTTCTACAGAATGAGATGCATGATGTAGAATTACATTTTTATACATTTGCTAAAAAATTATTTACTCAAACGCCAGGTTAATTTCATTTCTCAAGTTGAACTAACATATTGTTGTTTTTATAATTTCAGTTTTATGCATGTACTTATTAAAATTAGTAAAAGGCTATTGAAATATCCCAAAAATCACACTTTTTTTTTTTAGAATTACAGGTTTATATTATTTTCCCATTCTTTTTTCATTATGCTAGGCTGGCTCAATTCTGTATTACAACATTACATTTGTTATATGCCCAGCTAAATTTTTGAAGCAGTTGAATTTCATCTCTTTAGCCATTTTATTTCTTCAATGATTAATTTGGATTGCTCTATATCCTAACATATTACATATGATAAGAGGAAGCTTTGTGAAATCTTTATATACTAATAGAAGTCAAGTCACAGAGTTTGTTGTATATTCTAGTTCAACACTAGAAACAATTTTTGTGACTGGTAACAATATTCACTTTGTTTTCACCAATTAGAATCATCCACAAATAGAATTGCGCACTACATGATAAACAAAATAAAAAGATGTTATAAAATGATTGATTATGGTGTTCTTATTCATGATGGCTTGAGCACACATTCTGGTCATTATTTCTACTTTTTTGAGTCACTTGAACCTTTCAAAATTATTTTTATGTTGGGAACTCTAGATTATAGTCTTAGAAAAGTATTTTAATTATTAACAATTGCTTCAATTTGGCTTGTAGGTGAAGTGCACACAATTTTCTTATTGCTCAAATAAATTTGATCCTTTCTTAGATTTGAGCCTAGAGATCATTCGAGCAGATTCCTTGTTGAAAGCATTATCCCATTACATGGCAGTGGAGCAGTTAGATGGGGGTGTGAAAAGATATCAATGTGAATGATGAAAAGTAAAAGTGAAGGCTCTAGAACAACTCAAAATTGATAAAGCACCACATGTTCTTGCAATTCATCTCAAGTGCTTAAGCGTAGTTGGATCTGGAGGAAAAATTGACAAAAAAGTAGACTTTGGTTGTACGTTGGATCTCAAACCATTTGTTAGTAGTTCACATGTAAGTAGCCCTTACAATATTATTTGCCAATGGATCATATTTTCAGTGGAATCTAATAATATAGTTTTTGTAATAGCTACTAGTTTTATAATAAATTTTGCACATTTAAATGATATTCTAGTTTCTCTGTCTATTGATCAACCATAGGAGGGCAATTTTAAGTACACTCTTTATGGTGTTCTTGTTCATGATGGCTGGAGCACACATTCTGGTCATTATTTCTACTTTTTTGAGTCACTTAAACCTTTCAAAACTATTTTTATGCTGGAAACTCTAGGTTATAGTCTTAGAAAAGTATTTTATTCATTAACAATTGCTTTAATCTGGCTTGTAGGTGAAGTGCACACAATGTTCTTATTGCTCAAATAAATTTGATCCTTTCTTAGATTTGAGCCTAGAGATCATTCGAGCAGATTCCTTGTTGAAAGCATTATCCCATTACACAACAATGGAGCAGTTAGATAGGGGTGTGAAAAGATATCAATGTGAATGATGCAAAGTAAAAGTGAAGGCTCTAAAACAACTCAAAATTGATAAAACACCACATGTTCTTGCAATTCATCTCAAGCGCTTCAGTGTAGTTGGATCAGGAGAAAAAATTGACAAAAAAGTAGACTTTGGTTGTACGTTGGATCTAAAACCATTTGTTAGCAGTTCACATGTAAGTAGCCCTTACAATATTATTTGCCAGTGGATCACATTTTCAGTGGAATCTAATAATATAGTTTTTGTAATATCTACTAGTTTTATAATAAATTTTGCACATTTGAATGATATTCTAGTTTCTCTGTCTATTGATCAATCATAGGAGGGCAATTTTAAGTACACTCTTTATGGTGTTCTTGTTCATGATGGCTGGAGCACACATTCTAGTCATTATTTCTACTTTATTCATTCATCCACAGGCATCTGGCATGCTTTAGATGATAATCGGGTATACATTTGCTACAGTTGTGAAGACATGTTTAATTTTGTGGAGCAAGCTCATTATAATTTGTGTATAACAAAATACACAAAAGAACTACAATTTTATGTAGAACCTTTTCTTTATATGGTAACACTAATTATACTAAAGTTACTTAGACTGATTGAAGTTATTCTTATGACATTTTGTACTCTAGGTCTATTTAGTCACTGAGAAAAGTGTGATTTCCTAGAAAGCTTACATGCTATTCTATATACGAGATAAGAAAACTAGCATTCAAATAGTAGGTGGGTTTGAATCTCAGTATAATGGCTCTAAACTAAAGAAGAGGGTGTCATTGAACATTGGACATCCAAAGGAAAACCACTTACAAGATTCATATGCCCCCCAGGTGATAGAAAACATGCATTCTTTCCAAACGATAACAATCTCTTTTAGTGTTGCAGGTGTAAACAAGATACCCCAACAGGTAGAAAATTTGTCAAATGTCAATTTTATTTTAGAAAGTCTAGAAAAGAACACAAGTTCTGGCCAGTCATGCAGTAAATCTAGATCATCAACAGATCATGATGCTACATTATAGATGATGCCTCCAAGAGCCAATGGTATTCAAACAAATAATGTCTTCTAGTCAAGTCATACCATAAGTAATGGATGCACATCGAATGGGTCTAGTAATAATGTTAAGAAGCAGGAATTTGAAATAAAGGGAACTGATTCTGTGGGTGATTTTAATATTATGGTTGTTAGAAATTCTTAGAACTATGATGTGAGCAATGATAATGAGAACTATATTTGGTAGAAATTTTGAAGCTTATTCAAAAATTAATGGTAACAGATCATGAGAATGTCAAACATTCTAAAAATGGTTTGACAGGTATTATTACTCGGCATCATGCTACTAAACTTCCAAAAAATGATTCAAATGGTAAACTTGTAGCTAGTGAGCATCTAGAGAATTGTAGTGTGGTCCACAATTTTATAGATAATGAGAGTGAGGCTGCTAAGCTCCTATCCCTAGAAAATGGTTCCTTATTTCAGGTGCTTGTTTTTTGTATTAATGCTGCAATGTATATGTTTGTTTTTGAGAAAATTTATTTTAGTCCTAATGAATCTTTATATGTTCCTTTTGGCAGGGAGGCAAAAATGGTACTTATCTCTGTAAGGGAAGGGAAATGAATGGGTCATGTGTAAAAGCTATGCATCCACATAGGTTGCAGAAATATAGTCAAGAAACTAAATGTATTTCCAGCAAAAAGTACCACATTGCTAATGTTTGTGGCTGAAGTAGCAGGTTGAATATGCTTGTGGCAGGGTCGCTGTGGCAGTGACAGTAGTTGGCGTCACTGCCATAGCGGCCCTGTCGCAATGCTTGTCGTGGACATCACAATTGCAATGTCCATAGGACCATTACGATGTCCCTTGCATCATAGCCATAGCGGCACTATTGCAATGCTATCAGCATACGTTGCAATTGCGATGTCTGCCCCATGCATTGCGACGTGGCCGTTGTGGCGGTGATGCCAACTGTCATCGCCAGATGTTGACCCCTGTCGCAATTTCCCATGGACGTTGCAATTGTGACATTTAGGGAAAGTATTGGGACAACAACCACCACAGCAACCCCGTCACCAGATGCCATCACTTCCCTGTTGCAAACCTCACGGTGGTCGTCGCAATTGTGATGTACGCCGCAAGCATTACGATAGGATTCTTGCCATAGTAAAGTGGTTTCATAGCAATGGATGGGAGTTGCAATTGCAATGGCAGAGGTCAAATGTCATAATTTGTAACTAAAAAACAACGATGTCTATTACTGTCGCAGTGGCGACACATTGCGATCGTAATTGCGACACTTGGCTGTCGCAAAATGATGCCAAATGTATTAGTGACACCAATCAATACATAGCCAGATAAAAAACTTGGAGACAAAAAAAATTAAGTCTATCTCTATCTAGCACCCTCACCTCTTGGAGGAGGAGGAGGAGAAGGAGAAGGTGGCAGAGGCATATCTAGCCTGGCTAGTGGTCACGCACCTCCTAAATCCTAAGCATAATGCAAATATCGAGGTACTTGCTAAGCCTCATTGGGCACAACTATGGAATAAGCTATAAAGTAATAGGCTGCTCGAGCTTCTTGTAATTGGACCTCATCTTGCAGCTACCTTACCCTCTACTCAAATGCTTGTAACTGCTCCCGCATCGCAAGGATCTCATGATCTCACTCGGCTATCCTAGTATCTCTCATAGCTACCTAAATCTATAGCTCTCCAAGTTGCTGAGAGGCTTATTGTATCTACTCTCTGACTTGCCTCAATGCATTCTAAGGTATGGTAGTAGCCTGGTCCTACATCTCCTCATCTAGTTGCTTAGCCTATTGCTTAGTTGGCACCTTCTCCTTAATATGTGGTCTTTGTCACTAACCTTGCTCTATTCCATTGCCACTAGCACCTGGATCTAGCCCCATCTATTGAGGGGGAATCTGTACCTATCTAACCTAGTGTCTCACCTACTATGGTGGTCCCTATAGTGGCTACTGTGGTGGTTGTTGTAGTGGTCCCTGTGGTGGTACATGTTGAGGTATCTATGGTACTAGAGCCACCATCCCTAATGGATCTATAAACCATGGGAAGGGATGGCTGACAAAATATGCTTGATAGGTAGGTGTCATCCTTGCATCTGCTACAGCTGGCAAATAGTCCCACTATGTCACAACTAGGTTGCACGCATTAATCATTAACCTCCCTAGGTTTAGCATCACTGACCATCCCCACTCCAGATCTCTGCCTAAGCAGGCATACGAGCAGTACTCCTAAGAAATGTCCTATGGCTACCCATACTACTACCATATGCATGTGATGGGGAATCTCTTAATGATCTGCATCAAGCATCCTATCAGTGGCCATGATACAAACATTTGGCTTAGCTCCTAAGGAGCATCATCCCAGTCCTCAATCTCTCTCTAGGGCCACCATATGATAGATACTAGGTCATCAAGACAGACCCTCCACTGCTCAGTCTTCTCCCAACTTGTCTAGGTCAACTGGCCCATATACAAGAAAATATATAGCTCTGTGGGCTCTTGTGCATCATAAAAAATGGGCCTTGTGACTGGCAGGTGCTTCCATGCCCAAATCTACAAAACATAGACTCTAGCAGCCATACTCTTCCGCTCGTGGTAGAAAATCTCATGCATCTCATGGAACATGTGCACAAGCATTCACTCTCCACACCCAAATCTCTTAGGAGCATCTAACATCCTCTAGAGCATCTGCCCCCAACCACACTCCAACCCATTTTGACCTCTATCTGGCACCAAGAAAAAATTGATGAAAATAGCAAGGACTAACACTAGTCAGTGGGTAGAGCCATATGTATGGACAAACTCGTCCCATGTGATGCCTCGCCCTATAGCCAAGGCTCACTAGAATATGGCCTAGAGTGGCTTTGTAAGGTACTCTCGATACTGTATCATATACTACCCTCGGCCCATGGAAGGGTATGCATAAAATCTTGTAGATGTCCTCTAGCATGATGGTCATCTCTCCCTATGGTAGGTGGAAAGTGTTCATCTCTAAATGGAAATGCTCCACCAATGTGATCAACAAGATGTGATTCACTAGCACTGCTATGATCTACCATAAGTAGGATAATCCAAGATAGTCTATGTGAGCCATGTTGGCATCATCTAGACTCTGCAACAAAGCTCTGTAGGGTGGGTAGTGGGACCTAAATCCAACATTATCAAAGACAACCTGCACATACAACCACTGACAATAGGAAAATGATTAGTTACTGCTCAAGAAAATTGATGAAATGACAAATTTTGAACTTAAAATGCTAAAAATAACACCAAATTCTCACGTGAGAAAACATTTTATCACACGAGATTTCACATCTTCACACGAGAAAACATGTTCTTGCATGAGAAATGATAAAACAATGAGTGAAATGCACCCAATATTCCACGCATCTCATGTGAGAGGTGGGTATCTCCTAGGCAAGATTCCTCACCAATGCGTGTAAAGAAACACTAGTCTATTGTGTCTTTGTGCAAAGAAAGACTAGGTCCACGTGAGGAATGAAATCCTTGCATGAGGACCAACAGACCAAGAATTAAACATGCAAAAAATTGCGTTAAAAATGCCTAAAAAAGCATGAAAAATTTAATGTAAAGCAATATTATCAACTACTCACCAGAGCTCCATAGTCTATCTGCTAGTTGTGTCATTGGGAGTGCTCAAATCAATGCATACACACAGGAACTACCATTCTTGCCTTAGAGCTCTCTTCTTCACTAAGGACAAAAAGCCCAAATGATTGAAAATGACCATTTGATCCCTTATATAGGTTTTGACCAAAATTTTCAAACTACTCTAATTTGCGTGAAAATCACCTTTGGCTAATTTGACTACTCTAAATCCATTTTTGGGATTGAATTTGAAATCTGACACACTTACGTAGCTCAAAATCGCATTTTAAATTTTTGGGACTGACACAATCAAATGCTTGTGCAGTCCAAATTTTTCTGATACTTTATAGATCTTAGAATATTTTCAACTCAAATTTCTTCAAAGTTTTCTAAAAATTCTAGAAAAAGTCAACTCAAGTCAACTATGGTCAAATTTAGTCAACTTTTGGTCAAACTTGGCCTTTTGGACCTTGAAATCACACTAAACTGACTTTGAATTTTCTTTTGATCATTTTGATCTTTCTATAACCTTTTCAATCAAAGATTTCTTCCATATCTCTTAATATATTGCTTTGCATCATATTTCTAGTGTGTCATCTTTCAATTTCGCTCTCGAGGGGGTAGAATGATTACATCATTGGACTTGAATTTCAAATCAAGTTGAATCTTCATCACTCGGGGCATCTTATTCCCATCTTTTTTCCTCATCACTCAGGGCATCTCATCACTAGCGGCATGTTTTCCCCATTCTATCTGATATCTATGTCATCTATTTCATCTTTTCATTAGTTGATCACATCTTATAGTAGTCTTTATCAGAGTTTGATGGACATGTATCGAGATAGTCTAAACCCTAACTCCTGAGGATCAAGCCTCATTTTGGGGATGATTCTACGACTCATGGTTGGATTTTTCTATCCTTTATGGCTAGGTATATAGGTGTTCTATCTGGATTCCTTAAGGTTAAGCTCTATTCTAGAGATAATTTTTAAAAGCTTGTTCAACTTAGGTATTTATGTGTTCTATCTAGATTCGTTAAGGTTAAGCTCCATTCTAGAGATCATCTTTAAAAACTCATTCAACTTAGGTATCTATGTGTTCTATCTAGATTCCTTAAGGTTAAGCTCTATTCTAGAGATCATCTTTAAAAGCTTTTTCAACTTAGGTATCTAGGTGTTCTATCTACATTCCTTAAGTTAAGCTTCATTCTGGAGATAATCTTTAAAAGCTTGTTCAACTTAGGTATCTAGGTATTCTATTTGGATTCCTTAAGGTTAAGCTCCACTCTGGAGATAGTCTTTAGAAGCTTTTCAACTTAGGTATCTAGGTGTTCTATCTGGATCCCTTAAGGTTAAGCTTCATTCTGGAGATAATCTTTAAAAGCTTGTTCAACTTAGGTATCTAGGTGTTCTATTTGGATTCCTTAAGGTTAAGCTTCATTCTGGAGATAATCTTTAAAAGCTTATCAATTGGTCTCCATATAATCAATCTCGGATCAATCTCATTTCTTGATTTGTGCATTATGCTTTCTGATTTTCTTTGAATTGAATGTGTTGCTCGCACATTCATTCAAAGAGGGGGGAAATTTAATACCCCACAATTGGCTCATTGTCATCTCAACCAATTCTAGTTTATTTTGGTCAACCCTAAAGTCCTATTTCATTAGGCAATTCTCATTCTAATTTTTACTACTTGACTGAATTGTCGAATGTAGAAAACCTTAATCTGCATTAATCATGCTATTTATTTAATTCCTAAAAGTATTAACTTGGATTAGCTACATTAAGCTTGTTGATTAAGATTTGATTTAATTTGAAGTGTTTATACTTTAATTAAATTAAACTATCCCCTAAGGCTAATGTACTAAGGAATTAAATTTATTTAATTTAATAATGCTCTCATTTTAATTATTGAATGTAACTATTCAATTAATGAGAATATGTATTTATGAGGTCATATCTCATTTTTACTAAATTAAATAACCTCACCTATACTGGGAATCTTCCATCCTGACTCAATCTCGGCTTTAATCCTAACCATCAATTGGAGTTGATCTCAACTGTTGATGTATTTCAAGAATTATATTTAAGAGGTTTCTAATTCCTTGTTTAAGGGGTTGGAATTTGAATTGCATCAAAATATTGTCAAATTGTATACTCAATTACTCAATCTTGTCATAGTTTTTTGAATTTCTTAGCATTAATGTCATATTATATTAGAAATGCATCCATCTAATTTAATTCTCTTTTACTTGTTATTAGATTAAATTGCATGTCATCTAGCTTAAATACACTTTCATATTATTGCATAAAATCCTTCATATTAAAGGGTCTAGTTGCTTTCTTCTCAGTCTGAGAGTAAATTTAGAAAAATCCCTCTAATTAGAAGGCAACAAGTCATTTTGTCAAACCTTTTAGATGGACAATTCAATGTTCATTCCGGGATGATCTTGCGGGTAAGGACCATGTTGAAGTGTATGTGAAGATCCGAGGTCACATGTCTGCATATACAATATGTTGGTGATTGAGTAAAGATCTTATGCATAATATCATCCAGGTAATGATCAGATGCATTCATATTAATTCATAATAGGATCAAGCAGATGATCCATTTATGTTATTTCATACTTGTTTTATTGAACATTTTGTTTAACATAATCAATAATACTAGAATTATATAGCTACAGCTAGTACTCTTGTTTATTTTATTTAATCATATGCATTTAGGACTATTATTTTTCTTAAGCTTAGACTGTATATTTGTTATCACTAAAACAAAATGATCTCTAATAGTTATCTTTTTTAATTTAAGGATCTCCATATTTAACATGAAGAGTTTCCACTACTGGATGGTGGAATAGCCACAATGTGGAGCCACATACTTTTTCCACCAAATTATATTTTTATTATATTTTTGTCCTTCAAAAATATTATAGGTGAATGTTCTTCTAATTTTTCATATATATAATAATTTTTTGCTTGTCATTTGAGGTAATTTTCTATTATGAGATAGAGATATCTATCATAAGGATGGACATGTCAATTTTGATCAACCTGCTTTCCTCCCTTATCTAATTAATGAAACTACTTGCAAAACAAATCATCCCATATCCATAAACAACATCTAATCTTCTATAAGTCTCTCTCCTCTAAAGACCCAATACATGGAGCCATTATCATAATAAGTAGACTCACTTTCCTCAGACAAATTCAATTAAAACTATTCATATCAAACTAAGTATGCAAAAATTTGTACTTATAAATTATATTATCTCTTGGTGATTGAGTAAAGATCAAATACAATTTTCCAAGGTGATAAAATTGCATATGTAGATGTATGTATGTATGTATGTATGTATGTATCTTTGCATCTCATTCCCATGCCTTTGTGATCTATGTATATGTATGTTTACATGTATGTATATACATATATTTACATATGTATTTATGTGTGTGTGTATACACACACACACATATGTATGTGTATGTATGTATATATACACATAAATATACATAAATAGAAGCTTCTCTAATCACCTGCTAGGGGAAATATAAAGTGATACACATTTAGAAGGAAAAGAAAAGAACATTTATATGGGTACCTCTTCTCCCCTTGAATAAAATTATAGATCAAGCACTACTACATTTGGGCCCAAACACCACAAATTACACCATCATCACAATTTTTTGTCTCAATTTGACCCCAAATAATGTAAAGGTCACAGAGATCACAAGGGCATGACATGGAAAAAAAATCATAGAGAAAGGGTACAAAGACCACAAGGGAACAAAAATGAAATACAAAGATCACAAGGGCACGAAAATGAAATCCTAGATCTCCATTGATCTCCACTAAGCAAACAACAATGAAATCCAGTGATCATAAGGCACGACAACAAAATACAATGATCACAAGGGCATGGCAATGAAATCTCCACCAACGTTTGGAGGTCTCCACCCTCTTTTGCACACAAATATCCACAATCAAAAAAAATGGGGAATGATTTTATGTCGTATTTTCTTTTTTTGTTTATATCTAAAATCAACTTCACATTGTGTTGTAACTCTACCATAGGTGTTTTATCCTCAACAGCTTTCATTTCAGCATTTCAACATTCAAGTTTTCAATTTTACTCTTCATTATATAGTCCTTTCCACCATAAAAACCACTTTGTTACTTCATTAAGATTAGGACTTGAGAAAAGCCAATGATAAAACAAAGCCCATATTCTAGAATCCAAACAATAAAACTCACTCAACTTGTGCTAACTAACTTAGCTCAAGATCCTACACAAAAATAATGTAGACCAAGAATAATGGGCAAGAAATTTTAGAAAAACATATCATAGCAGGCATTTTTAGAAAGAAACAAGCCATGACCTAGTCATATTGATCTAGTTGCTGATTAGTTGGGTTGATTACAAATTCCTATAGAATTTTCATCAAATTAGGTACAATAAAATAAATAATCAATTGTTCCTAGCTAGCAGGGTCAAATACAATTTTTCAAGGTGATAAAATTGCATATGCAAATGTATGTATGTATGTATGTAGGTATGTATGTATGTGTATGTATATGTATCTATGTATGTATATATATATATATATATATATATATATATATATATATATGTATGTATGTATGTATGTATGTATGTATGTATGTATGTATGTATGTATGTATGTATGTATGTATGTATGTATGTATGTATGTATGTATGTATGTATGTAAGTATAGATGTATGTATGTATATGTATGTATGTATGTGTATGTATGTATGTATATAAACAGAGAGATCTTGTTACAATAGAGAAACAATAAAACTCACTCAATAGGTAGCATGGCCACAAGTATTGTCACAAGCTTTTAAACATAATTATATAAGGAGTGAGTTAGGACGCATATAGGTTAACTTTACATTAACTATAAATTATAAAATAAAGATTTCACTAGGGTATTATAGTATTTTAATTATAGAAAACCACCTGATTCACTTGAGTGGGTGTATGATGGCGAAGAGTTGTATTAGGTGAGTAAAGTTCACCAATGGTTATAGGAATAAAGCTACATCAAAAAAATTAGAAACTAGAACTATATGTTCGTTAGAGTGAGTAGTTCAAGGGTCTTGATCTCGTGGATATGGGTATGTAGGCAGCCTGGTAGGCAGAGTATGCCTCTAGTGTGTAAACACTTTGGACATAGTTAGGCAGCCTTGGACATAGTTATGTAGAACTTAACTATGTATGTATGTATGTATGTATGTAACTATTATCTACTTAATAGTGCCATAAACATGTGGGGATGGGGGGGTAGTTGATCTTGCACCTTTGGCAATATTTCATTTCCATTACTTGCATTCTATGAATCAAAGGTATATAACTTTATCACTTGTAACTATAATTTTCAAATAGTACAAACCATAATAGTTTCTTATAATTATATGATTCTCTTTGTAAGTTTATAAAATTGAAGTTTAAAAATTATTTACATTTATGTATATCTTTTTCAAGTTTGATATTTCTATTTTTCCTAACTCACAGTCCAAGAATAATTTTTCAAAAGACATACTAACCAGTTTGAGATTGACACAAAAAATTGTAACAATGATTGTGCCAAAAGAGCTAGAAAAATGATTGTGCATGGTAATCATCTTTTTACATTCTTTTTGGCACGATTGTTCTTACATTTTATAATTTTTGGTGAGAACAAAATTCCAAACTAATCAGATAGGTGATAAGACCCGTGTCTTGTGATAAGACCTATTTCTTTATTTAATAGAAATCCTAGAATATATCTAATTGAGTTGATTTTTATTTGGTTTTGGCTAATACAAAATTTTATTTTAAATCTATTTTTCCTTCCAAATGCCATGATTTCTAACAAGAAAATCTAGCTGAAATATCGTATATAAATCCTAGAAAATGTCTAATTTTGTTAAGGGAAAATTTGTTCAGCTTTTTAAAGAGTATCTGTATTTAATAATTACTTTCTTTTTCAATGGGATTTGAAATATGACTACTTGTTTGTGCCTCTTAATTATAACTATGTTTTCTATGTGCTCAAGAAATAGGAGTTTTTGAAATTCCAATTTGACTTCAATTAGATTTAGGAAAATTAGCTAAGATGGGGTATTAACAATGTAGGAATATGTTGGGAAACTTAGTGGACTATGTCATTATTTGTTCTATGTTTGCCATTAGATTTAACTAGAATGTTTGGATCTAGCAAACTTGGTACTTTATGCCTATCTTATTAAAGGTTTAAAAGAATTACAGATAAATAACTTGATTTAAATTTTGTGGGTTTTGAATTGTATTGGCACACTCTCCCTATGAGGATCCCAAGTATCTATTGCTACTATTAATTTAGTCTAGTTTATGATTACTTGGGTTGATCACAAATTTTTGTAGAACTTTCATTAGATTAGGTACAATAAAGCAAACAATCAGTTGTTCTTAGCTAGCAAGATCAAATACAGGTTTTCAAGGTGATAAAATTGCATATGCAGATGCATCACTTGAATTCAAAGCATGAAGTGTAGTCCCCAATTTATAATGAATGGTTGGATATAAAGGCTCCATATGCTAGCCCATCAATGGAAGTCAAGGTTGTAACCATGCATGTATTGGCATGCTCTCCCTGCGAGGATCCCAAGTACCTAATATCATTGTTAATTTGGGCATCACTATATCATCTAGAATGTAATGAAGTACTGAAACTAGTAGTAACTTCTCCCATGTCTCTAGAAAACATAGCATAGTTTCAGGGTCCCTTGGTTCCCAGGAATTTGTAGTAGCTATTCTCACTACTAGAAGAATAACTTAGTTAAGAGTTGAGTGTAAGGAGTTGAAGTAGCAAGTTTTGCTTCTGTGTAAATGCCATAATCATGAGGCTCATTCCCTTGCAGAAGCCATAACCAAATTAAATATACATATATATACAAGTCATAACCCAATTAAATGTGTCTAGTTGTTGATTACCTAGGTTGATCACAAATTCCTATAGAATTGTCATTAGATTAGGTACAATAAAAGGAAAAATTAGCATTATTTTTGTTCAGGATCTCATGCTAAGTCACTTAGCACAGATTAAGTGAGTTTTATTGTTTAATTATTTGGATTTTGGAATATCTATGCAGCTAGATCAATTTTTTTATTGTGCTCAGATATAATAAGCACCTTAAAAAGATCTATTTTCATACACACATACATGCATACATACATAAATACATGTATATGTATGTATGTATATGTATGTACGTATATATATGTATGTATGTATGTATGTATATGTATATATGTATGTATGTGTGTATATGTATGTATATATGTATAATGTGAAGATATAAAATTTTGTTGCCGTGCCCTTATGATTTTTGTATTTCATTATTGTGCCCTTGTGATCTTTGCATCTCATTCTCATGCCTTTTTGATATCTGCATCTCATTTGTTTTACTGTATTTGTAACACCCCACTTGCGAACTCAAAAGAAATAACCTAATATGTTACAAAGTTTACTGAACTATTTTTTAAAAAGTTTAAACAAAATAAAAGTAACAATAATGTGGAAGCACTATATACATACACATCAAATACACATAAGCAATTACAAATACAATTTCAATTTCCTTAAGGGTTCTTTCACGTTGAGTCACATTTAATAAAGTTTTTATTAATAAGTTTAAGTCTTAATTACAATCTCTATAATCATAAAATGAATAAACACATACATAGTCATATAAGAAAATGCATAAGTACAACTAATAATATGAAAGCACTTTTAATGAATAACATCCACTACACATATTACAGGGTATGTGAAAATAGGTACAAGTACATCAATATACAATACAATGTCCCATAGGATTTCAAAACACATGATACATAGATACATCAAATGAATAAAATTCTTCAAGATAAGAGGAAGAATGATAATGGTACCATTGTATCAAGGAGCATCCAACACCTATCAATCTGAGGGGAACCCCAATGGTAAGAATATACTACTTCCTGACCGCGTGGTCACTTAATCAGATTCCCACTCACACTGTGCATGAGAGATAATGTATGATCCATACATAGATAATCAAATCATAAAATAATCCTAGGTAAGTAATCCTAATAGCCAAAACTACCTCAAGGGTAACACAAACTACTCAACAAGAAGAGATAATCAAAATCGAAAGGACACTCATCCCAATACTAACATTTCATACCAAGTCAACATACAAATACCAAGACCAAAAATATACAATCACCTCAAAATTAATTTCAAGTGTGACAAGCAAAATGTCCAACAAATAACAACTTTCATCAATAAAAGTAAACTACCAATCACTAACTCCAATAATAAAAACACCACAAATGAATAACTGGTCATTCATTAATAAAAGTCAACTGTCAACAATAATTGACATCCAATCAATGAGTAACAATTTACAATAAATACACAATCAAAATTAATATCCAACAAGTACACTAGAGGAAAATATATTTAAAAAAATATGAAGGAGACTCAGGCTACATACTATAGAGTGTTATCACATGAGCCAACTCTAAAGTTACCCTAGAAATCTCTCAAGACCTAGTCCCCTTAGTCACTCTATGGAGAACTAGGATACCCTCTCATGAAGACAAGGAAACTAGTCATACCTCTCAAGGTATCATCTCCATTTCATTCTTAGTCTATACAGGCACTCAAGGCATGTACGAGGAAAATCTCTAACTTATCTTTTCAATGTATCTCAAGGAAAAGGGCTAGGCAAGATATTTTAATTACTATGTTATCACTTGTTATACAACTTACAATGAGTTACCCTAGCAGCCACTTTGGGCCCCGACCCCCATTGCAAGCCACTCTCATAGACATGCATCTAGATTACCTTCCTAAAAATAAAAAACTACAATAGTGTCCCATACCCCAAGAGTAATAGTGTTTGAATTTGATTCCTTAACAGACAACCCAAAATAATATTAGTTCTCAAAAACCAAGTTATCATAAATGCTAAATAGCATAAAGTTCACAAAATGTAAATCTCAATTCAAATCATAAAGTTCATCATGACATCTAGTCAAATAATCATAAAAGAAATCTCAAATATGCCTCTAATGCACATCCTAACTTGGCCAACTAAACAACCCACAAAGAAAAATCATCATGAAAATAAACATCACAAGACTATAAATAGAATATTAGAAAACACATACTTTTTAGCCACATGATTTAATTCCATCAATTTCTCTTGTTTAATTTGGGTCATAAGGATGTGTTTAGAAGGTAAGAATATACATGTTTCTATAAATTGTTATGATAATATACTTATTTAAATCAATAAGTATTTAACTATCCAATCTCTTTGCATATAAAATATCATACAATATTATCATGTTATTAATTTAAATAATCTTAAATCATAAATAATTTAATTAATAACATAAATGTATATTATTATATTAAATACTAATATCAATTTCATTTCTAAAATATTAATTTGACTTCTATTTTAGTCCAATATTAACATTTAATTTTCCTTTAATTCATAATGCAAACAGAAATAAAATTATAAATCTAATTTAATAATTTATAATTTCTCTCATAAATTTAAATATTTATTAACTAAATGATTATAAAGTGAACTCTACCACAACTTCTCTTAAAATATAATAAAACTAGTATAGATATCTTAAATAAATATATCTAAAAAAATGTCCATAGATATCCATTATAAGCATGATTAAAATTAAATTTACTATTTCTAAAAATATTTTTATTTTCATTCTTTTTTTAGCACTTTCTTACTTTTTTAATATTTTGTCTCTTTTTTACATGCACTTAAGTTTTGCTTTTTTGTTTTTTTAAATGATTATTTATATCTCTTAATTTCTTATTTTTCAAATATTTAATGGACCATTTATTAAATTTTAAAAAATCAATATACTATATTTATAATAAATATTAAGATCTTGACATGTAGATGGTTGTCAAATTTAACCTAGAAAGTAAATGTTAACATTAACATACTCACACCTTCCCACTCCACCCATTCTTCCTTTGTAGAATGCCTATCGACATTAATTATAAATATTTATTTATTAACTTCCCTCTTGCATTAATAATTATAAAATCATTTATATGCAACTGAGAGTTTAATTAAACTTAAATAATCACTAATACTAACATTCACTTTATAACTAAATGGATAATATTTATTTCATTTTAGAAATTAACAAATTATTATTATTATTATAAATAAATAAATCAATCTAAAAATTAAACTATATAAAATAAAAATACACATGCAATTAGCATTTTGACATGTCTTTGATCTCTCAAATCATGTAACCATACTATACTTAGTTTTTTATTTTTAGCATATTTGTTTTCACATGCATGTAACCCTACTATACTTAGCTTTCTATTTTTAGCATAATTGATTTCGCATGCATGTAACCCTACTATACTTATCTTTCTATTTTTAGCATAATTGTTTTCACATACATGTAACCATACTATACTTAGTTTCTATTTTTAGCATAATTGTTTTCACATGTATGCATAAGTTTAGTTAAAACATGCTTTCCTCTCAATTAATCTTTTTTATTTTCCAATAAATTTTGCGATTAAATTATTTTAGATATAAGAATAATATTTATTTGTATTTAAAAAATTCATGATAATCTCATGGTTCTAATGACAAATTCAAAGTTGAAACCCTAACTATTCAATTTGGTAGAAGATCTTGAGCTAAGTCACTTAGCACCTTAATAAAGATCTCTCTCTCTCTCTCTCTCTCTCTCTCTCTCTCTCTCTCTCTCTATCTATATATATATATATATATATATATATATATATATATATACATGTATGTATGTATGTATGTATGTGTATGTATATGTATGTACGTATGTACCCTTGTGATCGTTGCATTTCATTTGTAAGGTCCCTCACATGTATTTACTAAATATATTTTTCTCTATTAAATCTGTTGTAGGAGATTTGAACAGATATGAAGAAATGTGTTATGTTGAGAATGCCCTAATGAAATCGAGAGTATTTGGTACATCCATGTTTTAATACTCAGTGATTTGAGAACTACTACATTATCTCGACTGTTAAACATTAAAATTTCACTAACAATGATAGGAGGTATTTTCACCTGATGATAAGGGGTATTGATTTTGGTACCTTGATGATTAAGTTTTATGCTTCAAATAGTTCAATATTCTTTTATTGGTGATGTAATGATATTTAGGTATATGCATGCCTAACGATGATTATACTAGTACTTAATCTAAATTAATGAATAAGTTCTATGTTATATTTATTATGTGATTTCTGATGATTAAATGTGAGTAGAAAGTGAATGTAGAATTAACACATTGATTATGCAAATTTAGTGGTTAAGTATATGAGCATATTTGAGATAAATAGTTAATTGATTGAAAGATTATGCTCTGAGTTATGTGATTTTCCTGATAAGTTATATATATATATATATATATATATATATATATATATATATATATATATATATATATATATATATGAGATTTTCTTGAGCTACTGATGTGTGCAATGAGTGTGTAGGGTATTTTAGTCGGAAGACCTAACAAAAAAAAAACTAAACCCTATGTACTGATTGTGGAAACTAGGGTTGAATCTAACAAAAGATGTAAACCCCATTGTTTGTGTTTTATTTGTATTGTGAGATGAATGAATGTATCATTCTATAATTAGTAAATGTTAATGTTCATAATAGTGATTTTATAGTGTCTTGACACTCGTGAATTGTATATGCATTCCAGCATGATATTTAGGATTAATCGAGTACCTTAAAGATTTAAGTCAGACTAGGTTAGTGACTTTTTAACTAATAAGCTAGTAATCGAGATTAAGTACCCTAATCAGGATTAGTGATTAATTTGCATTTGTGAAAGTTGTTAGAAAGTCCTTAAAATTCTTAAGCTTTTGATAGGTCCCTAATTAATCATAAAGTCCTAAAATCATGAAATCTTAGTACCCAAGGGGTATGGGTATGGGTTGGGGGCATTTTCCACCCCCCAAGCCCCTTTTGTTGACTTTTATGGTCACTCAAAAATCTCATTTTTGCTTTATTGCGAAAATTGATTGTTTCCATCATGGATTGGATAACTTTAACTCCAACTTGAGATTAGCCTTAGGTCTAGCTGAGTTAGAAGCCTCTAGAACTTTAGGCAAGTGGGGGAGTTATTACTTTTTAGAGTGGTTGAGTTTAGGATCTTATTTAGAGGCAATTTTGAGAGGGTTTGTGTGTTCACCCAACCTGTAGTTTTAGAGTGGAATTCAAGCTTGGAGGACAAGGAGAGAGAAGGGAATTATGATCTCAAATTGTTCATTTTCCATAACCTAATTTTGGAAGGTAGGAATCCCTCAACTCATGTTGTTCATATTTTGTTCATGCTTAAGTTATTGTGCTTGCATTAGTATGTTCATATGTGTGTTGAGTATGTTTGGGAGGGATTGAAATAGTTTTTCTTAAGTGTCTTTCTTTTCTGTTTTGTCTTGAATTTTGAAGGGATTGTATGGGTTGTATTGGCATTATTCACCTTTGGATAGGGTAGAAGTGGTCATGTACAGGGGAAGGTCTTTAGTTAGACTCCAATAGTGTAGAGTCTCTTCTCAGAACGAGAAGAGGGAAAGAGAGTAGGGTGTTATGGGCCCCTACTCATTAGCACAAACCATGTTTTGAGTTTTGGAATTTGAGTAGTGGAAGATTGAAAGTCCTTGTGATATCAGCCTCAAAAGGGCATCTTTGGAAGAACAGAAATTCCTAAAATTTTAGCCCCAAAAGGGCATATGTTATGGTGTTGTGGTTGACGTATCCTATTGGAAAAATCCACCTTCTCCCTGGTTCAATTCAATGTCGAACCTATTGTGTAAACTGAGATGGGAGTGAATGTTTGATTTTTTCTTCATGTTATGATTGGTTGTCTCCTAGTCAACTTTTGTTCTCTCCATGATCACTGTGATGTATTGTAGAATTCGTAATGGATCACTTGTTAAGAGCCAAGAAGGAAATTCAAATTGTTATTGAAATTTAGTTATGTTAGGAGATTTCTCCTCGGGATTGAAATCTTGTATAAAATGTTATTGTTAACTGATTGTGGGAATGGCAACGATGTAAGGTTTTCTTCCTAGTTCTTTCCTGGTAGAGCCTTTGAATCAGGTGGTCAATAAAAGAAAATGATTGAGTGATATCCTTGCTTATGAGATTTTTCATAATTACTTGGAAAATCTATACTTAGAGAAAAAAAAATGGGCTTGAGAAAATTTACTCATCTTTGAGAGAAATGGTTCTGCCTTTTGTATGGGGATGAATTAACTCCCCTCACTTGATACAGAGAATTTGAAAAGATTCTCTAAATAATTTTAAAAAGTATATATATTAGATATTTAAGCGAAAAGGGAAAAAAAAAATAAGGAAATTACATTTTCTAAATATCCTAACAATATTCTATACCCATCTACTTTACTTTAATTTATTACTACTCCTTAAGCTATCGTAGCCTAACCACTAGACTTATTCTACGACCCCCCTGCCATATCAAGCGCAGACATAGTTGACTTGATTGCTTCTAACCCTAGTGACCTTGGGTTTCAATGTCAATCAAACATAAATTTGTAAGGGAGGGCAAGTCATATTTTAAGTTTGGCAAAAGAAATAAATTTAAACATTCTTCATAGCCAGCAAATTCTTGCCTACATTATGCCTTAACCCATGAGATATGACAAAATTGGTTTTGAAAAGGACATTAATGGTGTGCAGGTTGGTAAAAGTTTCAAAACTCATATTCATTTATCTTTCTACCATCCCAAGCATACTTTCCTTGGAGATAGTTCTTGGGCTACAAATTTTAAGTCTTGGGGCGGCATGTAACTTCCTTGGTAGGCATCCAAGGCAAGTGGGCATGTCAGCATTCAAACCATACATAAGTTCAGACTTACCTTTTTCTGCCACCACCTTCCTTGCTTTGGATCTCCATCATTTTTGAGGTTGACTGCCTTGGGCAGCACTCAAACTCCATGAGCAGTGTACCAAGCATTTTTGGGTAGCATGTTCAGGCATGGGAGAATGGGGAAAGTGGATGGGATAGTCCACTTGTCCCTTTCCCAAGTGTAGGGTTAGTTAAGGTTAGTTAGGGGATTGTTTAAGTTTAGGATTTGATAAGTTAAATGTTAGGAAGATTAGGTAGTGTAGTTAGTTTTTAATTTTAAGAAATGTTTTATGTTTTTGTTTAGTTAGTATTTATTTTAAAATATATATATTTAAATTTGTATAGTTAAAGCTTTAAATTTAATGTTTAAATTGGTGTTAGTATAGTGTAGTATTTAGTTTTAGAATATTAGTTAGTTTTAATGTATTAGTAATTTAATTAATTTGTTTAAAGTATTAGTATATTTTAATTTTTTTTTTTTTTTAAATTGTAGTTAGTTGTGTTAATTTAGAAATTAGAGTTAAAGTTTAGTTAGTTTATAATTTTATTTTATTTTGGTTATGATCGAATTAGTCAACAATTATATTTATTAGTAGAAAGGTTTAGTTAATGTTAGATGTTAGTGTTTTAGTTTATTAGTATTTTAATGAATAGATTCTTATTAATTTCTAATTATAATTTTATGTTTGAAGTATTGTTTAGTTATATTAATTTTCATGAAAATTGTAAGAATTGGAAGCAGAACGTGTTTAGGGTAGTGATGATATATAAATGTTAGTGAATCATAATTAATCATAATCATTTTTAAATAATAGAAAGTATTATTTGGGTGTAGGAAATCGAAGTTGTTTTCAAGGTTGGATGTTTTGTTTTTGTTAGATTTAATAAAGTTTAGTTATTTGAATGTTAGATGATTATATTATTTAGTTAGTCCTTTGGGTTTTTAATGTTTCGAAGGAGTTTGATTTATCTTTATTTTTTAATCATTATTTGAATAATTTTAATTATATTGTTTATTTAATAATGAAAAAAATGTCAAAATCAATTTAATAATGAATGTTCAGATTTAACGATCTATTCATACTCATTGATTATAAACTTAAATAGAAATGTCAGGACATTGTTAGGAGAAATGTGTTGTTATCTTGTAGTGTACCTATATTATAACTAAATTAAACATATCAAACTTAGTAGTGTGATTAACCTAATTTAAAAAAAAAAAATTTAAGTGTGTTGATGTCCTCTGTTTATTGGGCATGACATCATTGTCATGCCCTTGTGATCTTTGCATCTCATTGTCATGCCCTTGTGATCTTTGTATATGTATGTATGTATGTATGTATATACATATGTATATGTGTGTGTGTGTGTGTGTGTGTGTGTGTGTGTATGTCTATAAATAGAGAGATCTTGGCACAACAACAAAATAATACAACTCACTCAACAAGTAGCATGGCCACAGATGCGATGGCAACACCTATTGGTAAGTAGATTTCTCTTTCTCTCTCTCATTTTTCGTGCATTTATTTCACTTGAACTATTATTTCTTAGAAAAAAATTCTAAAATTGGATTAATTTTATGCATGAGGTGATGAGGACATTCCTAGATGTACCCATGTGATGAATTGGCCGTGACCAATGAAGATGGACTTCCCTTGAGAGTAGCATGAGACAATGAGGACATTCTAGGTACTTTAAATAGTGATCTTTTCTTAAAGATTTTAGATTTTAATAGGGAATTTAGATGTTTGGGTGGGGGTGCGCAAATGATCTTCCACCTTCATGTGGTTGGCCCTGATTAGTAAAGAATATTAAACTATTCATGAAACCAAGTAAAGATCAATAATAACCTATGATTGTATGAAAACTAATTGTGTGAATCTCTTGGTTTTAGGCAATACAGAAGGATACCATAGTTCAATAAGCATTGTCAATTCATATGCATATGACATTAGGCAGAGCTAAAAAATGCAATAGGTTTGTATTTTTGTTAGAGGTCTTTAATTAGGTATTTAAAGTTATATACCATCATGAACATTGTTCATGATGATGGTCTATAATTTTAAAAACTTAATAGACCTATTAAATAAATGTAATCATGCTGCATTTTTTTAGCTCTACCTATTGTCCATGCGTAAAGAATGCATTTGCATGTGCATTCTCGATTCAAAGTGCTAGAATCTTATTTTAGGTGTGACAGAAAAATGACATGCACCAATAGATGGGAAAATGATGTCACTTTTGTAGGTCTAGAACCTTTTTTTGTACTTTAAACATTAATCATTTCTTAAAGATTTTAGATGTTAACGAAGAATTTAGATGTTGGGGGGGGGGGAACTAAATGAGCTTCCACCTTTACAGGGTTGGCCTAATTAGTAAAGAATAGTCTCAAAACCAAGTGAAGCTCAATATTAACCTATGATTGCATCGTAGTTATTCAACATTTGCTACCAAATTTTTTTATTAGTACAACATTAGATCACAATTATGATGGCTTGTCATCGATATCATAGCATTCCTACCACATTTCGTCCCAATTGCGATCGAGGTTTTAGAAGACTTACCATGGGACCCATAGCATTTCTATTGTAATTATGATAATATCTTTGATAGATTTTTGTAGCAATTCTTATGGTGAAAATGAATGGTTTGCCAAAACAATAGCCCAATTTATGACACCTATATACATCACAATTGTGATGATAACCCTTTCTATCACAACTTGTGATAGGAAAATTCTAATGCTGGTTCGATGAGAACCAATTCTAATTGATGTCAATTGGGTGATAGGTTATTGTCATAATTGTGACAGCCTATTGTCACAATTCAGAACCAAATGTAGTAGTGTGGTTCAAAGATGAAATCTCATCATTCAAGAAGTTTAGAAAAGTAAGTGTTTGATGAGTTTAGACACTTTCTCCACAATAATCGTAAGTATTGAATTACTAAAAATATATTTATTGAGAAAGAAGAGACAACATCAAGGTCATGAAGAATGACACCTCATCTATGGAAGTTGGAATAAAATCAACTAAAATGTTTATTTGATAATTTTTGTTTGAAATTTATATTTTAATATTGTCTTTTATTTAGTAATGATGTAATTGATGCTCCTGAAGGTAGTCAAGGCATCAATAACCAACTTCCTAGAGGAATAAAAATTTATCCTACTCAATTTAGTAGGTTATCATACTACAAGGATCTCTCAATCATATATTTGGTTGATGCTATGCATATTGGAAAGAATGTAATAGAGACACTATGGAAAATATTGGATGGAAGGTGTGACAGAGAAAAATTGCCAAAATTTGTAATGACATTCATGAATCCAATCATGCATTAAAAAATTTCATTGAATCAAATAGCAATGGAGACTACATAAATACGAGTGCCCTTCCTTGGTTATTAACGAAGCAGCAAAGTGATGCATTAAAAGAAATCATTAAAATTAAAATTAAAATTCCACACAATTTTTTACAAATATAAGCATTCTTGTATCAAAGAAAGGTGATTTTGGGCTAGGATTGAAAACACGTGATTATCATACCTTCGTCAAGGTAAGTCATGTTCTCTATTTACCATATATTTATAAAATTGCATGTACTTTTTATGGTATTATTTTGCAATATATTGAAAAGATCATTTTTTAATTATTGTAGAATGTCCTACCTCTATCCCTCCCACACCAATTTGACAATAGTGTTAAACAAGTTATACATGATCTTGAAAAATACATGAGGTTAGAAGTGTTATTTTTTAGATTTGTTGTACAGATATTATAGTTACCACTTTCTTTACTTTTATGTAATTTATTGTATATTTTTTTCTAAAATCTTGTTTATATGTTCTTGTGAATTGAATCTCTTTTAGGTGGTTATCATCTAAATAAATTGATAAAAAAGATATGAAATATTGGAAGAGAAAAATTCCTCTTCTTCTCAAGAACACTACCTCATACATCAAGTTGAGGAAATTGAATTGTGTGGACTTGTATAAACTAGGTCAATGTGGATGGTTGAGAAGCACTTTAAATTTATGAAAGTATTGGTTTGACAAAGAGAACATCTTGAGGGTTCTATGGTGGAAGGATATATAGTATACCAGACCATGGTGTACATTACTGAATATCTTTCTAAGTTTGCAACAAATATCCATGTAGATTGCATTGGGATCCCAACTCTATGGCTAAACTTGAAGGGGAGTACTTGATGGGGAAAGGTAGATTGATGAAACTGAGAGGTAATTATACAATGTTATTGTAGTTTATTAATTATTATAAATCTTCAATATAAGTTGTTCTAAGTGGTCTATTTATTTTTTTAACATTTGATCATGAGTGGGATGCACTATATTTGTATATTGAAAAGAATCTTGATTGGATGACGGTATGGATTCCACAATCTCAAGAAAATAATCACTCATTAACATAGGATGGTGTTGCATTATTGGTTAAAGAAGCTCATCATAATGGAGATCCCAATGTTATGTCAATGGTACTTGATCTAGCATATGGTTTAAGAGGTAGAAAGGTACGTATAAATTTATTAACCATGACCTATAAGTTTAATATCAACTCATGGATCAATGCAAATAATCTTTACATGTTTGAATAATTACAGATCAAACACCCCAAAGATATGTACTACCATGGTTGTAAATTTTGCATAAAAAAGTTAGATGACGTGAAGAAAACTTGTGATTTTGGGATAAGTGTAGTCTTCAAGGTCATTAATATTTCATCTAGAAATGACATACATCTAAAATAATCTAAAAATCAATACTATGGCATTTTGGATGACATACTTGAGTGCAACTTTAATTCATTCAAATTAGTTCTATTTGTCATCAAATTGTATAGGCTATGGTTGAATCAAAATGATCCTAATAGGACTATTATTGAACATGATAGTGATATACAATTATTAATACAAGGTTATTTGAGTGACTTGGAGATGAGCCCTATGTTCTTCCAAGCAAGTGTGAGAAAATATTTTATTTTGGCACTCCACATAAATCAAGTTGGTCATTTGTTGTTAGAAATGATTGAAGAGGAAGATTAGTAAATTATAATGTAATAGAAGAAGAAGATATTGAAGAATCAGAAGATGAAGTAAATGATGATCATGAATGACTATTACACAAGGAAGAAGAAGAAGAAGAAGAAGAAGAAAATAATGATGATTCTGGTGATGATGATGATGATGATGGTGATCGTGATCATGATCATGATCATGGTGATGAAGATGGTGTTGATCAAAGCTATGATGGTAATGATAATGGTGATGAAGATGGTGAAGATGGTGATAAAGATGGTGGTGGTGTTGGTCATGATGATGATGACGAAAATGATGATGATCAAGGTGACAAGTACAATGATGATGGTGGTGGTGATGATGATGATGATGATGATGATATTCATGATGATGATATGAATGAAGATGATGATCAATAACATGATCAATGAAATGTATGTCAAGGTATGATCAATGTCATATATGAGGTAATAATTTATTCATAGAATTTTTTTTGACTTGTGTGTTTTTATAGTTAAGTTATAATATATTGAACTCTAATGTCATGGATTATATAAACAATATATTGCATCATGTAAATTTTTCCTTTTGTGTAATTTGTAGCTTATAACATATCATGTAATTCTAGGCTAACTTAAGATAAATGATTTACTTATGTAGGAAATTTAATGCTTTTAAATAGGATCATGCATAGTAACATGGATCAATAGGTATGATTCAATAGACCCTATAGATATAATTTATTATTTGTGTGTCTTCTTTTTACTGACCACATAAACTTTAGTGAGACATCAAATTTATTATTTGGTTTCCTTCTCTTTAGTCAGAAAAATATATAGATCTTACTATGTCTCTCATTTGATGGATTGTCAATATCACCAAATAGGTATTTTTCTTATCAGTCTTCCTCAAGTGAGGAAAATGCAGGAATAGAAGATAAAATTGAGACCTCTAGTAGGTCTAAAATAGGGAGATCAACTAGAAGTCAAAAGATTAAAAAAAAAATCAATAAATGAATGCAATTTTTTCTTGCTAAGGGGGGGTCATGTTCTTATGATAATGAGACCAAAGGCAACAAGAAGGTTCCCTTAAGGTACACACATCTTCAAAAAGAATGGGTACACAAGGAACTACTTCCAATTAACAATGATTTTTCTATGAACTAAATGATATATCACATAGCTACATCTTCACTACATGGTTTGGGCTTATTTTCCATGGATAGTATAAAGGTCAGTTATAATAAAGTTATTGAATTGATGGAGTATGTAGGACCTTTTTACATTACAATAATTGGATGTGAATTGTGCAATATAAAAAAATATGCATAGGTATACATTGTCAACAAATTATATACAATGCAATGAAAATGACCAAAGTAAAAGGCTTGATGCGTATTTTGATGGAAGGCCAAAAGCAACAAGGAAATATTGCAAGTTTTATAAATAGTTATCGACCTTTGTCAACTAATAAATGATTAAATTGTGTATTTGAGGCACATGAGGGAAATTGTTTTTTTATATGTGCAATAAAATCAATAAGTGTAGGGGAAGAGCTTCTAATAGATTATAATTTGAATCGTGTAGACACAAGAAAAATCACTATCATGGGATAGGTAAGTATAACATATTTTAAACCAATTTCTTCCAATTAATATTGACTCAAACATACAATATACTATTTTTTATTTTTATTTTGGTAAGTCTATTACTTTCATTTCATTATTGATTGCTAAGAATTACTAATATTTTTCATGGGCTAACATGGATCCACCACAAGGCATAGGCGAGGATGTACCTCACACACCTTCTTCAACAAAGGTAAACCTTAACTAGTGTAATTGTACAAATTATATAGAAATAAATTTCATATTATTATGTTCTTTTCTTTATGGCTTTGGCGTTATTTTGATAGAATTTTATTGATATTGATGTCCCAACTTGATAATTATTGATAGGGAAAAGCAGAAATGACAACAGATCAAATGTGATATGAAATTAAGGTGGCATTTTTACATGACATCGCATATAATTTTGACCTTGGATTCATGGCTAATAAGATTATAAATAAATATAATAAAGAAATTCTTACCCTTATCATGGAAAAAACAAAACTGAGGAGACAGAGGCAAACAAACATGAATTGATATGTAGAGTCAATTGTATGAAGGTAAGTAGTAATTAATTTTAAGCAATAATAAAATTTCAATAGATGTTTATATTTATACTATCTTATGGATCATGATCTAAAATATGTTGTGTTCTTCTTATAGGAATTTTTGACACCTGTGAGATGTGGTCAGCATGGCGAGGGTTGTAGCACACAACCTTCGTGTAAATAATCCTTAAACCTTTAGCCATTCATTTAACATTTGCATGCATTATTGACTCAACTTATGTTTGAGATGCTTCTAGTACCCCATTTGATCTTTATACATTGTAAATGTCTTTTCTAACAATGTATTCTTTAGCTCATCATGAAGTGTGGATGCCTCCTTCAATCACCAATCCAATACTACCAACTGTAATGTTAGCAGCAAGGAGGTTGCAGACATCTTCATCTATATCAAATACAACTAGTAAAGCTTTATTTTTCTATATTTTTTTATGTGTTAGTCATGCATTGATATTTTTTTGTTGGGTGTATTTTATACTCATGGACCTATTTTGTGCACTAATATATACACCTATAGCAGATACTAGAATAGAGATCATTGCTACTGAAGTTGAACCATTTTAGGGATCAGTTTGTGTTACTAGTAATGGTTCATTTGTAGGGTCATTATTGTTGAACAAGAAAATTATGTTTTAGTTAAAAGTACCAAAGATTCTAGGTGCTTTAAAATTGTAATTATTTACATTGTAATGTAGTTTACTTAACTCATTTTGGATTGATAATACTATGATGGTTTTGTAGGAAATGATTTTTTTTATGATAATCTTTTTGAAATGACATTGAAGCTATTTGGGCCCACCACACGTAAAAGGTATGTAGCTTCATATTATTGGTACAATATTTTTCTTTTTTTCCATTTATTGTACTATATTAAAATCACATATCTAACAATTTTGTTTTTTCAAAAAAGGTGGAATGAATAGGGTCTTGAATTAAAAAAGCTCATTACATCTTTAGAGGAACTCTTTGGAAAAAACATTTTTGACAACACCCTACTTCTTAAAAGAGTATCCAAACATATAAATATTGTGAGGGACCAATATAGAAAGGGTCTAAAGGATAATCCAAAGTATGAGTGTCCTCCTATGATTCCACCGATGGAGTGGAATGAAATTATAGAAGATGCAAAAGAGAAAAGGCTACATGGTACAGGAATTGAACCAAAAGAGGGAAAAAGAAGGTATGTCATAATAGCATTAAGTAGAACATAATCATGAACTAATTAGTTATCTTTGTAAATATATAATCTAACATGTTTCAAACTTTTCATAGACTGCAAGACACGTCAAAAGCTACAGAAGTGAGAGTAAAAAAGGTTGGCCAACACAAACTTGGCTATGGTGGCTATATGAAACTTCATTCTTGACTTGTAAGTAGAAGTAATGAAATTTCATATTATTATTTTTATATAAGGTTGCAAACAATTTTGTTTAATCAAATCATACATGCAAAACTTACAATATTAAGCAAAAAATACATGGCACAAAATTCAATGTAGAGCCCACGGATGAAGGAAAAAAGATTGCCTTGAAGGAAGGATATAAAGTCACGGTTGCATGCCTACACCAAGAATCTAAAAGCTATACTAAAGAATAGGGTGCACCAAATGAGACACAGGTAAATTGGTCAAATAAAAGGTAAATCAAATTGAATAGTTTAGAAATTTCATATTTAGCATTAATTTCCAACATAAATTGACTATTTATATTTTATATATTAAACAATGATAATAATTCACAGGACATTTCACTAAAAACTTCAAATCCTATCACATATCCTGGGCGTGATGAAGGCCATGATGTGCATCATAGTGGTAGAGGTATTAATTTTCTATTGGAAATAAGTTGAGTAATTATTAATAGAATTTAACATCCTTAATTGCAATTGAATGTGTAACATTTTTTTGAATATTTTAAAGCATGTTGAACATCATGTTGAATGAGTGGAGCATGTTCAAAGTGTTTAGCATGTTGTGGTGGCAGTAGATCAAAATTAATAAATTATTATGTGACATTGTCAGGTAAAGAAAAATGCATGTTATGTTTTATTGGTTAATGAAATACTTGTAATAGTAAAAAAAATGTGAATTTAACCCATTTACTTGTTATTGTAGCAAACCCCCTTCAGTGCAACAGCCTCGTGCTCCTCAAAACATGAGGATGCATCATAATTTGAGATCACAACCACAAGAGGAGGAGAATGAGGAAGAAATTGATGCTCCTCTCACCTTTTTCCTTAAGAAATTTAAGCAAAACCCAAAAATTAAAAGATATTGATGCTCTTTGATAAACCTTGTTTAATTAACCACTACAATATTTGGGGTCAAATTGTGATGATGATGAAATTTGTAGTCATTTTCATGTTTTTTTTTGCAATTGTCCCTGATGTTGTCACAATATCAACATTGGTGTTGTAATTGTGATGCTTGCATGAGTATAAACAAAAAAAAAACATGACATAAATTATTCCCCATTTATTTTAACTATGGAGAGTTGCACATGAAAGAGGGTGGAGAGCTTTGAATTGTTAGGATTAACCTTAGACAGAAATAACAATTACATGCAAATATAAAGAATATCAAAAAATAATAGATCACATAGAAGAGAACACAAGACACCAAGATTTAAAGTGGTTCACCCAAACCCTAGGCTATGTCCTCCAAATAGAAATTCTAATATTATTACGATCCAATGATTACAACCTGATGCTCTTTCATAAACCTTGTTTAATTAACCACTACAATATTTGGGGTCAAATTGCGATGATGATGCAATTTGTGGTCATTTTCATTTTTTTTCAATTGTCCTCGATGTTGTCACAATATTGACATTGGCATCATAATTGTGATGCTTGCATGAGTATAAACCAAAAAAAAAACATGACATAAATTATTCTCCATTTGTTTTAATTATGGAGAGTTGCATATGAAAGAGGGTGGGGAGCTTTAAACTGTTAGGATTAACCATAGATAGAAATAACAATTACATGCAAATATAAACAATATCAAAAAATAATAGATCACATAGAAGAGAACACAAGACACCAAGATTTAAAGTGGTTCACCCAAACCCTAGGCTACCTCCTCCAAATAGCAAGTCTAATATTATTACGATTCAGTGTTTACAACTTGATTACAATCTGTAATCCCTTACAACTCAATACCACCACAAGAAGCAATTTTTTCATCACCAAAAATAAAATAATCCCTAACCCTAAGCCCTTTTATACAAGTATTTTTTCTACTTTAGGGTTAAAATTAGTTACAATCTATTGGCCATAAATTAGCAAATAATAGCCTCAAACAAATTTCTCAAGGGCTCTGCCCCCAAACCCCCACTCAGGGCCTTCTTGGCCCCGAACCTTTCTAAAGAATGATGGAGTATGTATAGTACTTCCCTGATCAATCACTGCAACCTAACAATCTCCCACTTGGGCACTAATCAGGCTTCACACTAAACAAAAATCTCCTACTTGAAGACTGGTCCTATAGCTATGCCACTACTCCATGAGGCTCCCACTAGATCAAACCACCCTAGACTCTGTTGTTCTTTTATGTTGTTTAGTCTAGATGACCAATCAAAGCTGAAGAGGAATTCAGCTTCTCTCTTGTCACTACCTTTGTAAACATATTTACTATATTGTCATTTGTACGTATCTTGTCTAGTTTTGATTGTCCATCATCCAAAACTGATCGAATGAAATGGGACTGCAACTAAATGTGTTTTGTCTTTGAATGTAGAGAAAAATTCTTCGCAAGATGAATGACACTCTAAATATCTATAAAAAAAAATTTATCCTTCTATGGATGTCCCAATTCTTCCAAGAAGAACTGAAGCCATATCATCTCCTTGGATGCCTCTATAGCAGCAACGTACTTTGCCTTTGTAGTGGATAAAGCGTTTGCTTTTTGTAACCTAGAAACCTAGCTCACAACTACCCCACCAACATTAAACACATAACCTATAGTATTCTACTTGGATCAATATCCCCTACTAAATCTAAGTCAACATATCCCTATAAATTAGTAGTCAAGGCCCCAAAGTGTAAACACTTACTAGATGTTCCTCTCAAATATCTAAGAATCCATTTGATTGAATTCCAATGCTCAATTCCTAGATGACTTATTTACCTACTAATGACTCTCACTACATGTGTGATATCTAGCCTTGTACATACCATAGTATACATCAAGATTCCTACAGTTGAAGCATAAGGTACCTTGGACATCTTATCCTCCTCTTCTTGTGTCTTTGAACAAATCACCTTAGTCAACTTCAAGTGACCAGGTAAAGGTGTGTTGATAGCTTTAGCATTCTCTATAGAGAAATGTTGCACCACCTTCACAATATAATCGGCCTGAGATAATGTCAATTTCCTATTCTTCCTATCTCTGCAAATCTTCATACCAAAAATTTGTTTTGTTCTCCCAAATCCTTCATACAAAATGCATGTGCTAACTAGCATTTCAGCCCCTTAATATGATCCATGTTAGACCCAGCTACAAGCATATCATCAACATATAAACATAAAATAATGTAGCTATCATCATCCAACCTCTTAAAATAAACACAATGATCTGAATGACACCTATTGTATCCATACTCATGCATAAAACTATCAAATTTTAGAAACCATTGCCAAGCTGCTTGCTTCAAGCCATATAGACTTTTCTTCAATTTGCACACTAAGTTTTCCTTACCTTTGACTTCAAATCCCTATGGTTGTGTCATATATATCTCTTCATCCAAATCACCATGAAGAAAGGTTATTTTAACATCAAGCTACTCCAAATGCAAATCTTTATTAGCCACAATACTTAAAATTGTACGGATAGAATTCATTTTAACAACAATAGAGAATATCTCATCAAAATCAATGTCTTTTTTCTATGCAAATCCTTTTACAACTAACTTGGCCTTAAACCTTTTCTTACCTCAATCCTCTTCTTTCAACTTATAAACCCATTTATTCTATAAATCCCATTTACCTATAGGCAACTTGCATAAATCCCAAGTCTTATTTTTCAGCAAAGAGTCCATTTCATCTACCATTATAGACTCCCACTGAATCTTAGAATCTACCTACACAGCTTTGTCATAACATTTTGGTTCACCAACATCTGTTAGTAAAATAGAGTACAAATAGGGAGAAAATATTTCTAGAAGTCTACTTAGCTTTGTTGACCTTCTAACATTCACTAGGGTGTGTGGTATTTGTTGTTGCGATTGTTGTACATCGTGAGGAATTGTTGGAACATCACTTTTGGAGTATCATCCAACACTACATAATCATCTTCTTTCTTCTCATGCTGCTGCAACAGATCTTGGTACAACACTTTCTCATTGAATATGAGATCCCTACTTCTGAAGATTTTATGATTTTCAAAATCTTGAAGCCTATAACAAAATTCATCAATCCATATCTAAAAAATACACATTTCTTTGACTTAGCTTCTAGCTTGGTTCTATTTTCAGAATCTATATGAGCAAAACCTTCACAATCAAAGGTTTTAAGAAAAGAATAACTCACCTTCTTACTAGTCCATGCTCCCTCTTGAATACTTTAGCCCAAGGGAGTAGAGGGACCTCTATTAATCATATATACATTAGTATTGACAACCTCCACCCACATGTTTAAGGGCAAACTAGCATGTAATCTCATGCTCCTTGCATGTTCTATTATAGTCTTGTTCATGCATTCAACCACTCCATTTTCCTATGGAGTCTCTAGTCTAAAAATGCCATTAATGGAGCAATAATCTTCAAATTCATGACTATAATAAACACCACCATTATCAGATCTAAAATATTGTAATTTCTTTCTAGTCTCATTTTCAACCTAGCATTTCTATTTCTTAAAATTTTGAAATAAATCAGATTTCTATCTAAGGAAATAAATCCATGTTTTTCTAGTTGCATCATCAATAAATGTAACATAATAATGAGATCCACCAAGGGAAAATACTTGAGTTGTCCCCATATATCTGTATGCACAAGCTCTAATCTCTCTCTTTTTTATTTTCCTTCCCTGTTTTCACAAAACTCACTCTCTTTTATTTTCCATGCACACAACTTTTATAGAAATTCATATTAACACATTTCAGACCTAGTAAAACTTTCTTTGAATGAAGTAATTTCATACCTTTCTCACTCATGTGCCCAAGTTTGTTGTGCTATAGTGCTATATCATAATCTACAACAACTATTTGTTCTCCCTACTCAACTATAGCAAGTATTCCTGAATATTTATTTTTCTCTAAAACAATCTAAGTAGAAGGAATAATATGACCTATACAAAGATATAAGGTGCCTACTTTCACACCTTTTTCTACTACAAGAGAACCTTTTGAAACCTTCCAATTTTTATCATTAAAATTAACTACACAACCCTCATCACCAAGTTGCCTTGTTGAAATTAAATTCCTACTCAGCCTTGGAACATGTCTTACCTCATGCAGTAGCCAATGATTCCCATTCTACAACTTAATCTTAACTTTTCCCTTTTCAACAATCTAATAGGGTTCATTATCCCACAAATAAATAAGTCCAAAATCCCCTTGGACATAATCAATGGAATAACCTCTAATGTAGCATGAAATGAAGCACTAGAATCTAAAATCCATGAATCATCGATACTTTCTAAAGATAGAAGCAAAGCATCCTCTTCAAATTTGTTACTTACCACATTTGCCTCCTTGTTCCATTTTGGTTTAACTCCTTCATTTTTCTTTCAATTCCAGTAATCTTTCTTCTTATGCCTTAGTTTCCCATAGTTTAGTAGTCATTTGGTCCTCTCGATTGAGACCTCTTCCTCTTTGACTTTCCTCTTAATTTTTCAAATTTTTGGAATTATTTCCTCTATCGATCATTATGTCTCTACTTTGTGTGTTTAAATAACTTCTTGATATAAATCCACTTGAGGTTTTTCTACATGTTTTCTCACTCAAAATAATATCGATTACATCATCATATTGTAGGGTATTAGATCTAAAGATAAAATTACTCACAACCATTACCAAGCCATTCTAACTTTCAAGAAAAGAACACAAAATCAAGAGAGCCCTAATTGCTTTATCAAAATTAATACCCACAGAAAATACCTGACTAGTAATAGTATTAAACTCATTTAAATGATATTCAACAGATCCACCTTCTGCCATTTTCATATCAAATAAATGCTTCATAAAAAATACCTTATTTGAAGTGGAGGGCTTTTTATACATTGTCGCTAGTGTTTTCATCATCTTCACTTTTGTAATGTTAAATATTACTGATGGTGCTAAGCATAATCAAATTCTTCCAAGTGTCTTTTTGTCTAAAAGATCTTAGTCCTCATTTGTCATAGTTCCTTGATTCTTGGGTTTTCCTTCCAATGGCTTCCATAAATCCTTCTGATAAAGATAATCCTCCATTTTCATTTTCTATGACAGAAAGTTCTGCCCATTAAACTTGTCAAACTTTGGTTTACCCTCGCGTATCATCGCCCAAACTCAACCATGAGACTCCCACTCAATTCTGACACTTTCTTGTAGAGGATAACTAAAAAAACAACTAGGCTCTAATACCACTTGTTAGAATTAATCTCATACAAAAATAACAATTACATGCAAATATAAACAATATCAAAAAATAATAGATCACACAGAAGAGAACACAAGACACCAAGATTTAGCATCACCCAAACCTTGGGCTACGTCCACCAAAGAGAAAGTCCATTATTATTGTGATCCAGAGATTACAACCTAATTACAATCTATAATCCCTTACAACTCAATACTACCACAAGAAAAAAAATTCACATCATCCACAAAAAAATAATCCCTAACCCTAAGCCCTTTTATACAAGTATTTTTTTGCTTTAGGGTTAAAATTAGTGACAATATGTTGGCCATAAATTGGTGAATAATAGCTCCAAACCCTAACAAGGAATGATGGAGTATGTATAGTAGTCACCAAAATCTAACATGAACAAGGTTGGAGAGCTCTAAATATTGTTGCGCCCTTGTCATTAGTGCATTTCTTTTTTGTGATCTCTGCATTTTGTTTTCATGCCCTTGCTCTACGATTTCATTACTGGGTATCTCTACATTTTTCTATTGTGCCCTTGCTCTACAATTTTATTTTCATGCCATTATGATCTCAGTGATTTCATTGTCTTGCCCTTGCTCTACAATTTCATTGTCATACCCTTGTTTTGCAATTTTGCTGCCATGTCATGCCCTTGTGATCTTTGTGCCCTTGCTTTACAATTTTCTTCAAGGGAACTATGTAAATGTTTATTTTTTTCCTTATAAATAGGTATCTCTTTGTATTTCTGATGTAGGAGCATCTAGTGGTGTAAGGAAAATCCTGTATCACCCAAAAAAAAATGCTTAGAGATAGTTTCTATTTAATGTGTTTTTATTTATGGATAGGCATTTTGGTCAAATAAAGGTTCCAACTCTCATAGTTTCACTATTAGTTTTTTAGGTTAGTGTTTTTAAGCACCTTGGGATATGTATAAATGTACAAAAAGGGTTTTTTTTTATTAAGAAAAAATTATGATGATTTAGAGGGCATAAATTGGAGGGATGATTATACTTTAATTTAAAGTGCTCCAAAAAAAGAATTAGGTTAAAAGGCTTTACGGTTAGAAAGTTATTGTTGTTTTACTTTTTCTAGGGACCTCCTAAGAGTACTTCAAAGTCAGATTTGGGGCACTAAATAGCCTTGTACGAGACCAAAAAATGGGGGATGAGAAAATTTGGTCCATAGGGTTGTAGAGCGCTTTGAGAGCTTTTTGAAAATGTAAACAATTCGTCAATCGGAGTCCTAGTTCAAAAGTTATGCCTCTCAAAAGTTGGACTACCATTTCTAGATTCTTCTAATTTTACACCGACCTCTAATGAGATTTTTGGAACCCTCTATTTTGGCAGTGGATGCTAACTAGCATATTCTAGAATGTATTCCTAATACTAAATGAATTGGGGTCTATTTAAGAACATTTCTGGCATCGTAAAAAATAGTTCTGGAGTTTGAGAGAAGGTATTATGTGGAGAATTTATTTCTCCAGAATCATACTATTGTAAGCCCATAGGGCATTTTTTCATTGATAATAATATTTCCCTTTTCCTATGTGTTCATTCTAGTCTTTGGTAGTGTCTCCATCAAGTGGTATCAGTGAAGGTTTTCTTGAGTGCATAGACAAAGCACCAACTGTGAGGTAGTGTGCATTATGACTGTGTGGTTGTGGGTTGAGACAAGAAGATGCCTCCATGAAGGGAACATGGTGGAAGAGCTAGAGTTGTTACTTCTAAGGTTAGAGCCCTCCAAAGACAAGTTCAAGCATTGTAGGAGGAGATCTATAGAGGACTGAATGTTGCCGCAGGTAATGAAAGTGAGGAAGAAAATGAAAAAGAAGAACATATTGGATAAGAAGGGTAAGATGAGGGGAAGTCCTAAATCAGGTAGAGGAGAGGCTTTTTAGGGCCATTTCTAAGCTTGGGAAAAGACCTAAAATTGATGTGGGTATATTTTTGGGAACTCTAAACCCAGATGAGTTGATCGATTGGATTAATGAACTAGAGGAGTATTTTGATTATGAGGATATCAGAGACCTAGAGAGGGTTGAATTTGTGAAGACAAAAATGAAAGGCCATGCCAAAATCTAGTAGCAAGAGATTTAGATAGAAAGGAATAGAAGAGGAAAGGAGAAAATCACAAGGTGTGATCGCATGGTGGACAAACTAAAGAAGCAGTTCATTCCTATTGATTATGAACTTGATTTATTTAAGAAAATGTGAGGGTTAAAGCAAGCAGGAAAATCTATCCAGGGATATACAAAGGAATTTTATCAACTTCTTATTAGGGTAGGGCATGCAAAAACCAATATGGAGAAGGTTTCTCATTACCTCAGTGGGTTATGACCTAGCATTTAGGAGGAGTTAAGTATGGTTAGAATGACTAGCATTGAAGAGGCATACCAGTTTTCCCTATGAGTTGAAGAGAAGCTAAATAAAAGGTTTAATGGAAGGCAAAGAGGGTGCGGTCAAGGAGGTAGGGGTAGTGGTAGGTCATTGGGGGTTGAAATGAGACCCAGAAGAAAAATGAAGATGTGGGTACTAGTAGGAACCAGAGGAACGAGGGTTTCAACCACTCCCGTGATCAGAACTTTGGAGATCATAAAGGAAAAGGTAGAGGATGTGGACAAGGATCAGGAAGAGGAGGCTTCTGTGGTATGTTTTTTCATTGCAATGAAGAAGTTCATCATGCTTTTGAATGCCCTCAATTACAAGGAAGGATAGATAAGAGAGTTGATGGTCAAGCAAGGGTTGCTCATGTGGATGAGCATGCACAGTCATCACATTCAAAGGATGTAGAAAGAGGAGAGGTTCTTGTAAATGAAAGGGTCTTATTAAGTGGTGAGACTAAACCTGGACAAAGGAGCAATTTGTTTCATACCAGGTGCAAGTGCAAGGATAAGTGTTGTGATGTGATTTTTGATGGTGACAACACTAACAACTTTTTGCTTGAGGAGATGGTCTTTAAGCTAAAACTCAAGAGGGAGAAACACCCTAAACCCTATCAAATTGCTTGGGTGAAGGATGATCATAAGGTCCTAGTCAGTGAACAATGTTTAGTGAAGTTCAAGATTGGGAGTTACCATGATGAAGTTCTCTGTGACATTATTCTAATGGATGTCTGCCATTTATTGTTGGAAATATCATGGCAATTTGATAAGCATGTTGTACATGATGGTCATGCAAATATATACTCTCTGAAAAAGGATGGAGTTCACCACAAATTGAAGCCCTTGGTAAAGGAAGTTGAAAAGGTATGCAGTAGTGCTAGGATATGTCTTGTTGATGGAAGAAGATTTTTGAATGGTATGAAACATCAGCGTATGTGTTATGCTTTGATTCCTAGAAAAGATAAGGAAGGTAGTAGTGAAATCCCACCTAAAGTTTCAAGCCTATTAAGTGAGTATGGAGATCTCATCCCTGATAATGTTCCAGAAGGGTTGCCATCAGTAAGGAAAATCAGTCATTAGATAGATTTAATCCCTGAAGCTAGTTTGCCTAACAAGGCTACTCATAGGATGACTCCTACTGAAATTGAGGAGCTAAAAAGACAAGTTCAAGAGCTATTGAGGAAGGGTTTGATTTGTGAGAGCCTGATTCCATGTGTGGTACCTATATACCTGGCACCAAAGAAGGATGGAGAGTGGAGAATATGCACAGACCCTCAAGCTATAAACAAAATAACCATCAAGTATCGGTTCCCTTTGCCAAGAATGGATGATCTTATAGACTGCTTCAGTGGATCTTAGTACTTCACAAAGGTAGATCTCAATAGTGGTTATCACCAAATATGGATACGAGAGGGAGATGAGTGAAAGACTGCATTCAAGACCAAGGAGGGTCTATATGAGTGGTTAGTCATGCCCTTTGGACTGACCAACACGCCAAGCACCTTCATGTGGCTTATGAATGAGGTACTAAAGAAATTCTTGAGAAATTTTGTTATTGTCTATGTTAAAATTGGTAATCTTTCCTTGGTTGTATTTATTAAATGGGATAAACCAAGGTATCCCTTATATTGTTTTTCCTCTAGTCTACATGTGAGGACAAGTCTATTTTACAATTCCTTTATTAAGGAAAATAGTTATTCCTCCTTAAGAGGATTATGACACTTGTTATGCACACACTTATGAATGTGGCAATCATTCACATGGGAGTTACAAATAACTCCTCCTCTCATCTCTTTATAAGAGATGCTTCTCTCTCATTCTTAACACACAATCATGATGTAGTTCATATAATGAGCCCTATGGCTCCACATTGTCTCCTTCTCTCTCTTTCTTCATTCTTAGGCATTTGCCTCATTCATATAATTCACAAGGGGTTTTCTTTGCTTTCCCCTTTCAAAATCTATGCCTACATTCTTGTGTTGATCTTGGAAAGCTCTTTAAAGTATGGTAATTATGTTCATCTCAAGCTCTCATGGATTAATTTATAATTTGTTAATTTTAGTTCATTTCAATTTTATTATTTCTAACATGGTATTAGAGCTAAACTAATCCTTGTTTTGAGTTTTGTGATGATAGATAGAGCTCACCTTATTTTGACCTAGGCATCTTTATTAAAAAAAATATAATATATATTTTTTGCTATTGTTCCAAGTAGCATTTTTTTTCAATTTGAGTTTAGTAGTATTAAAAAATAATTTTCTATATTTAATCTTTCATATATAGCATTTTTTAAAATATAATGTTTTTTTTAACCTTAAATATTTAATCAATCATTAACACTAATACACTATATTATTATTATTATTTTTTATTAAACTTTATTTTTCAAAAAAAAATTTCAATTGTGTTGGAAGGAACACTTCTTAGTTCTAAGAGCTTTTTTTTTCTACTTACACTAGTTAATTGAAACCTATTCATATTTATAAAAATATATATATATATATATATATATTCTAATCTATAATCTTATGAGATTTATTAAATATTTAATTTTAATAATTTCATTTTAGTATCTCTATAATTTCCAAATCTAAATCTTACCTTTCTGATTTTAGCATTTTTTTTTTTATCTTTTAGCATCTTTCCTTGATTTTTCTTGTTTTATCTTTTTACCCATTCGGCTATCTATTTAGATGATAATTTCTCTCTATCATTTTGTTTTCATTTCATTCTCTCTTGAATTCGTTTCTTCTGCAATTTTTGCTGGGTGTTTTATTTATTTTTGTTCTTGCAGGCCTCACACCTTGTTGTTGCATGGTTCACCCATGTCGCTTGCACCTTGCTGTTGTCACTTCATGAGCCTCCTGTCGCATTTTTTTTTCTTGTCCCTAGCACTCCCTCTCCCTTCGTTCCTCCTGAAACTCTTTTTGCATTTTATATAATTTTAAAAAACTTGCCTTGCATTATGTATTTCTTTGCATGGGACGTTGGAGTTTTTAAAGTTATTTGTTTGTGATTTTTTAGCTTATTGTAGTTGTCTTTGCAATGGCTTTTCATTGTTTTCTATTGTGCTTTGATTTCTTGGGTCTGTTGTAGCTGGATGTTGTTCCTTTAAACCCACCTCCTTCAAAGACCTCTCTGCAGCGTCCATATGCTTAAAGGCAACAAAGCCATAGCCTTTACATTTCCCGGTGGCTTTGTCACTGATAACTATGCAGTCCTCAATCTCGCCGTGTTCAAAAAAGGCCACTTTCACAATATCAGATGTGGCTTCTTAGCCCAGGCCGTGGACAAAGATCTTTTTATGTGCAAGGTCTTTGTCTATGAGCTTTCGAATGCTTTTCAGTGTGTTAGATTTCTTCATGGAGGTCTCGTAGAGTATGGCGATGAGCTGGTCTTTGCTAAAGGGCTCCAACAGCTTTGTAACCTCTTCCTACCCCTTGTCGCCATTGTTGTTCTATTCATTTTCTTGTGCTTTGACTTTCATTGCCGCTTGTGCTTCTTCACCATGGTTGCTTCTTCTACTGATTAATTATACAAACCCTAGAAGCCCTGCACTAGTACTGTTTCTGATGACGATGAACTATGTAAGACATATTTGAAATAATGATAGGTTTGCATATATAAGGTTTGGAAGAAGTTTGAAGGACAAAGAAGATAGCTCTACCACTGACCTATCTTTCCTTTTTTTTCTATTTTGCATGCATGAGTGGGCAGCGTAATCTTTGTGCAGTATTAAGGAAATAATTTAATAAGTTTTTTTAATAGCTCTTAATTAGCTATTTTTAATTTTAAAAAAATTAAAAGCCTTTAGTTAACTTTTTACAAGTCATTTTTTTAAAGCAAAGTTTAATATAAATTTTAAAGTTTAATATAAACCTTTGCTTATTGTTTTAGTAATAAGTGTGTTTTTTTTTTAAAGTTATTGTTCTAAAAAAAATTTAACAATGGCTAAGCTTACAATTAAGTTTTAAGTTATTATTAATAAAGCATGAATGCTTTAAGTTTTAAAAGACATTTTATGTATTACTTTATTAATAAAGCCTTATTTTTAGTTTTATTTAATAAGCCTTTAGAATGGTTGTAGCATAAGTTATAAAATTGATTTGTAACTTAAATGTTTAACATTCTCATATTTCAAACTCTTTCAAAAACATTAATTAGGATTCCATATTCTCAAGTCATAAAATTTGGTTATAACCTATAAGTTATAAAATTAATTTATAACCTATAAGTTTGGCTATTTACTATTACGTTGCGAGTTATAAAAATCATTTATAACTTGTAAGTTTGGCTTTTATTCATATTCAGATATGACTAACTTCTAGTCTTTTAAAATAGTTTTTTTTTACAGTTTCCTTTTTAAAGAATATTTACAAATCCCTTAATAATAATAATTGTTCAATGTCATTTTTTTTCTCTCTTGCATTGCAGAAGAATCATTCCTCTAACGTTTTATTGCAGGACTGCTTTATTATTCGCCTGTTACAAAATTATTCTCTGACAAGTTTTTATAACTCTTGATTAATTTTTTTTAGAATATTATTCAAAATCTCATAAGGGAAGCATAATTATTATAACCAATACTTTCATTTGCAACATTGCTTGATAAAGAGAAATCATTGCTAACAAGAAAAAGTTGTTGCTAATTAACAACATTGAAACATATTTTTTTATGTTAAAATGAATTCATTCAGTAAGTCTATTTCAAATAAAATTAGTACATAAATGTTTCTTTTCTCTCTCCTATCATAATTAAACCTAAATTTATTGCATGCCTAACTTTTTTAACCCTCTCCTCTAGACCCAAACCCCTACAGCTGATTAGTAGAACCCACTAACTCCACAATAATCCGTATGTTGTCATCCCCGGAAGAGGCCCTCATCTGAGGACAAACCCTACAACTTTCACAGTATCAAACCACTACTAAGATTGCATCAAACAATGCATATGCCCTAGCCACCATATCTATTGGCAGTAGCCTTGCAATATGAATCATTTCCCTTTCAAAATACATGTGATTCCTTACCCACAACCCTATCCTCATAGTATCCAAAAAGGGTCATTCGTATGATATCCTCATCAAACTTCTTGATGAGAATAATTCCTCCCACCCATGCCTTTGAACCATGCAACATATAACCACTAATTGCTTCATCCAATATGGTTGCATTCACAAAAGAAGGATTAATACAAATCTCTTGGATCTTCATCAACATCTTGTACTCAAGTAACATATCATATATGTTTGAGTACAATATCGGCAATACTTGAGTCTGATAGATAGGTTGCGGTGCCCTTGGCCTCAACACACCATCTCCTATTATGCTCCTTATTGCATGCTCCACCTCTCTAGGCATTTCCTAAAATAGTTCATCAAAATCTCTGCTCAGGTATGTTGACTCCAGTGGAAACTCCCATGTTAAAATGGGAATCATCACTCAGAAATTCAACACTTTGTGATCCATTTCCTCTCTAAAACTTGCATTCAAAATTCATAAGAAATATGAGTGTCTTTTTCATGAGAAAAAGATACTTTTGCATAACTCTACTTTCACATGCTTTACCTTCACCTAGAACTACCTTGAATGAAGTTTTTTTTGAGTAAGACTCTAAATGCTTCTCTCAACTTCATTCTATTTGTTTGCAACTTATAGAAGTTTTTTTTCATTTTCTATTTGATTACACTGTTGATTTCCCAATGCATGTTAGGTGACTATCTATTCTAGTTTTATTCCTTTGTAACTGCTAAACTTCTATCATTTCTTTAACGTCTCTGTTCCTGTATGCACAAAAACCAACTTTTTTTAGTTGTTCATGTAATATGCTTTTTCGACTTTCATCATTCTGAAATTTTGGTTATGTTATTTTTTAACAAAAAGAGAGTACTCTATTTGCTTTGGTAGTCATTCCTAATGATCATGCATTTCTTTGAGTGTGATAGATTTTGGTATTTCAATTTATCAAAAATTACTATTTAAGACATTTTGTCTCTATTTAAAATATTCATTCTATTTGATATATTTTTATAGAAGGATCCTATCAATTCTTTTTAAAGATAAATATTGTGACTTATTATATATTTATTTAAGTATATATGGGTGCACACATATATACCCAGATAAATATATAATTTTATTTATGACTATTATGACTCAAAAATTGATATATACCTTCACAAAATGAATTAAGTACTCATGTTTACCCTCAAACGAGTTTATACCTGATATCCATCCTTTGTTTATTTTTCCATTGATCTTCCTTGGATACCTGCATTTACCTTAAACGAATTATGAGTTATCTTACACATTTGCCTTCATTGTGATATTTTCATATGCACTTAGTTGCACTTTTATGCTTTTATAGCATCATTCTATGCCCATGTTAGCACTTTATGGTTTTATACTATTGATCTACACGATTTATATGATTTTTTTTTTTGAGTTGCATAAGGAGCCAATTTTTCAAGGTTAACTATGTAGGTTCCCTCAGTATAACTGATACATAGTTTCCTTATCTGGCCCATGGAGTATCCCTCCATCCTATATTGGTGTACACTCATTTTATATGGAGTTTCCCTCTATTTGATCCTATCTATTCCACTTTGATAGGATAATATCTTTATGGAGTTTCCCTCTATTTGGTTCTATTAGTTCCACTTTGAAAGATTGATATTTATATGGAGTTTCCCTCCATTTGATTCTATATGCTCTACTTTGAAAGGTTGTTATTTATGGAGTTTTCCCTCCATGTTGTTCCATTTTGTTCCTCAATAAAGATGATGTTATTATTGAAGTTTTTCCCTCCAAATTTATATGATTTGATTGAATTTGAAGGCAATATGTTGTTAAATCCTCATAATCCATTCCTTTGAGTATCCTAATAAAATCATGATAATACTAATTTGATCAGCATTTCTCTCCTTTTACTTTATTTTCATATATTAATGTGATAATGATCTACATACTTTATTTCTTAGATCATGAGTCATGCATGTTATGAATTGATCACCCATTAACTTACAGTGGGATGATTCATTAAGCGAACTATCTATATCCACATGATTGATGCAATGTTGATGCAAGTATCATTAGTTGGCCTTGTCTGTGGTCATTAGTACATTAGTATAATATACCTTTCATGAGAATACTGATCAAACATTTTCATAATATTTTGAGCATATACTTCATCTTGATATCAGGTTATCTCCATTGCTTTGTGGTAACATGTTGTATTTTCCTCATTGTTTCTCTATGAGAGTTTTATTATCCTTATTCAAAGGATTTCTAATTTGAATATAAGATGAAATACTTCTTGTGGATAGTTGTCTTGTTCTTGTGTCTATGTTTTTTAGATAATCCATCCAGGCACATACAAAATTTGGTGTACTTTACTAAGCTATCCACTTGGATCTATGAAGATCTACCTACACTCACAAGAGACCTTTCATATAATTGAAGACATTCTCAAAGCTCAGGTTGCTGCTATTTAGCATATCATTGTAAAATTTGGGTTTAATACCCTTTGATGTAATTTCCCCAAGTAAAGATTAAAGGGGGGTGTTAGAATTGGTAATCTTTCCTTGGTTGTATTTATTAAATGGGATAAACTAAGGTATCCCTTATATTGTTTGTCCTCTAGTCTACATGTGAGGACAAGTCTATTTTGTAATTCCTTTATTAAGGAAAATAGTTATTCCTCCTTAAGAGGATTATGACACTTGTTATGCACACACTTATGAATGTGGTAATCATTCACATGGGAGTTACAAATAACTCCTCCTCTCATCTCTTTATAAGAGATGCTTCTCTCTCAATCTTAACACACAATCACGATGTACTTCATGTAATGAGCCCTATGGCTCCACATTGTCTCCTTCCCTCTCTTTCTTCATTCTTAGGCATTTGCCTCATTCATATAATTCAAAAGGGGTTTTCTTTGCTTTCCCCTTTCAAAATTTGTGCCTACATTCTTGTGTTGATCTTGTAAAGATCTTTAAAGTATGGTAATTATGTTCATCTCAAGCTCTCATGGATTAATTTATAATTCGTTAATTTTAGTTCACTTTGATTTTATTATTTCTAACAATCTATTTGGATGATATTTTAATTTTTTGCAAGAATTTGGATGAACATTTATTGCACAGTCATAGAGTTCTTGAAAGGTTGAGGGAAGAGAAAATGTTGACTAATTTGAAGAAGTGTAGCTTTGTAAAAAAAAAAAGTTAGTGCACTTGGGGTTTGTTGTATCATCTAAGGTTCTCAAAATAGATCCAAAGAAAGTAAAAGCCATCTTGGAATGGCCTACTCCAAGGTCTACTACTGAGGTGAGATGTCATGGTCTGGTTATTTTTTACAGGAAGTTCATTAAGAATTTCAATGGCATATGTGCACCCTTGACTGAAACAATAAGGGGAGATAGAAAAGATTTCAAATGGACTACAATAGCTACAAGGAGTTTTGAACTGTTAAAGAAGAAGGTGACAGAACAACTTGTGTTGGCACTTCCTAATTTTAGTAAAGTGTTCTAGGTAGATTATGATGCTAGTAGTAGTGCTATTGGGGCTATATTGAGCCAAGAAGGTAAGTCTATTGCATATTTTAGTAAAAAATGGAATGATACAAAGAAGTATTTTGTTTATGATTAGGAGTTCTATGCAACCATTCAAGCCTTAAAGAAATGGAGGCATTATTTATTTCCAAAAGAATTTGTTGTATATACTAATCATTGGGCATTGTAGTACCTAAATAGCCAAGGTAAATTGAACCAGAGACATTTGAAGTGGGTAGAGTTCATGCAGAGTTATACATTTGTGTTGAAACATAGAAGTGCAAGGTCTAATAGAGTTTCAGATGCATTGAGTAGGAGATAGTTGTTGCTAGCAGTAATGCAGGTTGAAGTGGTTGGGTTTGATGAACTCAAGAATTTGTATCCTAAGGATCCTGATTTTGTTGAAGCATGGAAGGCTTGTAAAGAACTTATTAGTGTATACAGGACCGAGTGGCTAGATTATTTGATTCAAGATGGTATGTTGTTCAAGGACAGTCAATTATGCATTCCATGGAGTTCCATGAGGGAAAATTTGATCAAGGAGAAACATAGTGGGAGGATGGTAGGACACTTTGGTCAAGATAAGACCATTGCCATTCTTAGAGAATATTATTTTTGGCCTCAAATGTCATAGGATGTGAAGAAGTTTGTACAGAGTTGTCAAGTATGTCAAGCAGCCAAAGGATTTAGTCACAATACTAAACTCTATCAACCATTGCCTATTCCATTGAAGCCATGAGAGGACATAAGTATGGATTTTGTTCTTGAATTTTCGAGGACACAAAGGGGTAATGACAGTATTTGTGGTGGTTGACAGGCTCTCAAAGATGGCATATTTCATTCCATCCCACAAGACTCATGATGTTGTACATATTGCAGATTTGTTTTTCAGAGGTGGTGAGACTACATGGCCTCCCAAAGAGTATTGTTTTCAATAGAGATACTAAATTTGTGGGGTATTTCTGGAGAACTTTATGGAAGAAGTTGAGGACTGAATTGAAGTTTAGTTCTACACATCATCCGCAGACTGACGGATAGACAAAAGTGGTAAATAGAAGTCTGAAAAATTTGGTGAAGTGTTTAGTGGCAGATAAGCCCAAGGGATAAGATTTGGTTCTACCACAAGCATAATTTGCTTATAATAATTCGATAAACAGAAGTACTAGTAGATCACCATTCCAAATTGTGTATGGTAGTAGCCCAAGGACTGCACTAGAATTAAGGAAGATGGAGCAAGGGGAGAGGAAAAGTGTCAAGGTAGAAGAATTTTCTAAACATGTCAAGAGTCTACATGAGGAGGTCCATGCACACCTTACCAAGATGAACCAATAGTATAAAGCTAGGTCAGATCAAAGGAGGAGACATAAGAAATTACAAGTAGGGGATCTAGTTATGGTACACTTACGAAAGGAATGGTTTCTAGTGGGTATTTACAACAATTTGAAGATGAAATTCGGCCCCTATAAAATTTTGAAGAAACATGACTTGGGAAATGCATATGAGGTGGAGTTGCTAGATGGAATTCACATTTCTCCTATCTTCAACATTGTAAACTTAATGGAATATCATGATGATGGTGCAGACGAAGGGTTAATGTTGGAGCCATGTCTAATTCCTACTTCTAAGAAGGAGGAGATAGAAGAGATTCTAGATAGTCGTGTGGGCAAGAGTACCAAAAATTGGTAGTATGAAGAGTATCTGGTGAAGTGGAAAGGATGACCAATAGAAGACTCAACTTGGATATTAGTAGCGAAGGTTGCCCATTTGGGTTTTCCTCTACCATAAAGTGTCAAGGTCACTTTTTAATCTACCCTAGTTGTCTAATGCAGGAGCATCTAGTGGTGTAAGGGCAATCCTGTATCACCCAAAAAAAAAAAGTTTAGAGATAGTTTCTATTTAATGTTTTTTTATTTTTGGATACCCATTTGGGTTAAATAAAGGTTCCAACTCTCATAGTTTCACTATTAGTTTTCTGGGTTAGAGTTTTTAAACACCTTGGGATGTGTAACTGTAGAAAAAGGGTTATTTTGTAATTAAGACAAAATTATGATGAGTTAGAGGGTGTAAATTGAAGGGATGATTATACTTGTAATTTGAAGCACTCTAGAAAAAGAATCAGGTTAAAAGGCTCTACGGTTAGAAAGTGATTACTATTTTAATTTTCCTAGGGACCTCCTAAGCACACTTTAGAGTTAGATTTGGGGCACTAAATGGCCTTGTACGAGGCCAAAAAAATGGTGGATGATAAAGCTCTCCATAGGGCTATAGAGCATTCTAGAAATGTAAATAGTACGTCAATCAGAGTCCTAGTTCAAAAGTTATGCCTCCCGAAAGTTGGACTACCATTTTTGGATTCTTTTAATTTTACACCGACCTCTAACAAGATTTTTGGAACCTTCTATTTTGGTAGTGGATGCCAACTAGCATATTCTAGAATGTATTCCTAACCCTAAATGAGTTGGGGTCTATTTAAGAACATTTTTGGCATTGTAAAAAATAGTTCTCAGTGGAGTTTGAGAGAAGGTACTATGTGGAGGATTTCTTTCTCCAAAATCATACTATTGTAAGCCCATAGGGAATTTTTTCATTGATAATAGTATTTCCCTTTTCCTGTGTGTTCATTCTGGTCTTTGGTAGTGGCTCCATCAATTTCCTTCTAAAAATGCATATTTAGAAATATTTTTTAAGGTGCTTATTACATCTTAGCACAATGCAAAATCTACTGCATACATATTCCAAAATTCAAATAATAAAACAATAAAACTTACTCAACCCATGCCAAGTGACTTACCTTAAGATCCACCACAAAAATAATGTAGACTAGGAAAAATGGGCAGAGTTCACATGAAATTTTACAAAAACATATCATAGTAGATATTTTTACAAAGAAACAAGCCATAATATAGTTAAATGGGTCTAGTTACTAATTAGTTGGGTTGATTGCAAATTCCTATAGAACTATCATCTTATTAGGTAAAATAAAATGAACAATTAGTTGTTCATAACTAGCAAGATAAAATAAAAAATTTCAAGGAGATAAAATTGCATATGCAAGGAATTGAAGAATAACTTTAGTGAAGAGTTGAGTTTAAGGAGTTTAACAAGAAAGTTTTGCTTCTATTTAAATATCATAATCACAAGGCTCATTCCCTTGTAGAAGCCTCTGCCACAATGAGACTACCTCTAAACCATGCATAGGATGTTGAAGTGGTTCCCAACCTTGAAACACTCTTATAAGTATTTGATATTTGGACTATAAATTCTCAAAGACACTTGCAAGTGATTCTGATGTCATAGTACCTACCGCAATACTTTCCTAGATTCTATCCAGTGGCTCCCATAATGTACTCTATGTTGTCAACTTCTTGTTTCTATCATGCAGTCTCTTTCTAAAGTTGCTCTTTCTCCTTCTCTTTCTAAAGCTACTCCTTCTCCTTCTCTCTTGTACCTTAAATTTTGATTATCAAACTTCTAAATATCTACCTATACCTTATCTAAAATCAACTTCACATTGTGTTGTAACTTTGGCATAGGTGTTTGATCATTGATAGCTTTCATTTCAGCATTCAAGTTTTTAGGATTGGTCAACACCCTCACTTGCGGACCTCGCATGTCAAGCACTTTTTGTATTGTTTCAACACCATGTTCTTGCTTCTAAGATAACATTTCTTCAAGTGCATTTTCTTGTAAGACGTTAATTCTTTTGAACAATTGTAAACTCTTAGAAAGTACATAATTTTTTTCATGAATGTATGTATGTATAATAATGAATAATAATTATATTTTCATGTATGTCAAAATAAAAACTAACATTACCATTGGATCATTTAATAACGAAGTGATCAATCTAACTAATCAATTACTAGACCAATTTAACTAGTGTTTCCACTGTCATAGTACCTACCATAACACTTTCCTAGATTCGATGTAGTGGCTCCCATAATATCCTCTATGTTGTCTAGTTGTTATTTCTATCATGCAGTCTCTTTCTAAAGTCGATCCTTCTCCTTTTGTTTCTAAATTTTCTCCTTCTCCTTCGCTCTTGTGCCTTAAATTTTGATTATCAAACTTCTGAATATTTGCTTCTACCTTATCTAAAATGAACTTCACTGTGTGTTGTAACTCTGGCATAGGTGTATTTTCTTGTAAAACATTAACTTTGTTGAAAAATTGCAAACTCATAGATGTTATTTTCATGTGTGTGTGTGTGTGTGTAAGTATATGTATGTATGTATATACATATATGTATGTATGTATGTATGTATATAGAAAGATCTTGTGGATTATGGATTATGGATTATAAAAAATAAAAATAAAAAACATGACATTAACCATTCTCCATTTGTTTTGATTGATTGTGGAGAGTTATGCGTGAAAGAGGGTGGAGAGTTCTAAACATTGGTGGAGATTAGTAGAGATCTAGATTTATTTTTTTCATTCCCTTATGATCGTTTCATTTCATTCTTGTGTCATGCCCTTGTGATCTTCATTCCCTTGCTCTACAATTTTCCTCAAGGGGAGAAGAGGTACCTATGTAAATGTTCTTGAGAAGAGGTACCTATGTAAATGTTCTTATTTTCATTCTAAACATGTATTTCTTATTCATATATAATAGCTTTGGTCAAATTCAAGGATAGTTTATTATGACAATTGTATGCATATGTGTATGTATGTATGTATATCAATTCACTATGTGAACTTCTTTACATGTATACATACACACTTGCATGGTACTTGTGCTAAATTAAATTAATCATTCATGTCTTGAATTTACACAAGCAATTATCCCTGCATTCAATCAAAACTATTCATTCCAAACTAAGTATGTAGAAATATGTTCATGTTCGCATATATATAAATGAATAAAGCAATCTTAGGATATGACTTTTGCATTGATAAAAAATGTTGATTTACAAATCTAGAAAATAAAATTTGAAACAATGTTGATTTTTACACAATGTTAGGAAATTGTATTTGGGAAAAAATAGTACATTCATATTTTAGTCAAAAGTAAATAAAAGGGGGCAAAGAGATAGAGCTAGATATATAGAATAAACTACAGAACCAAAATTAATGGTAATATGCTTTAAAAATCCTCCACTATCATTATGTAAATGAAGTTTTTGTCTCTCAAAGAAGCATGATTAAAAGCTAACATGCTTTCTGCAAACAATCTATTTTGTTGAAACTCTAAAATACTCATATTTGGCACAAAATTGAAGAAAATCTTCAACTTAAGTTAAATATTGCAAAGGCAATCTTTACCTTTTTTAGAGGGATTTTCATATGCATGGATGATTTAAATTAAGAAATAAATTACATAGCAAGCCTGGTTAAGATTTATGGTATGTGATTTCATTACCATATCTGCATTTGCTCTTCAAATTTCTTCTTGAAATATACAATAAAATAAGTCAAGCAAGCTATTGAATCTTCATGCATTTGTCCCTTCAATTACCATTGTGGGAGGTGCTTCAATTCATTTCACACCCAACTACCTAGCTTGTAATCGTCCATGCAAATGTCAGACTTAGTAACAGTGAATTCAATAAATCTTCCTTAATCTATTTTTCCTCCAAAAATATTATAAAATGAGAGTTGTATTGTAATAGGTGTATTATTATTAAATATATTTCAATAATGATTCTTTCTATCTAATAACAGCTTTATTATGAAATATTTCAAATTTTCAATATGATTTTTTAGATCACCTTTTTGTAATTAGGAACGCAATAATAGCTAACAAAAATGATAAAAATGGCTAGTTCTTGTTTTAGTTACAAAATTAATTAAATTCAATTATTTTAATATTCAGTGTTATTAATATGATTTATCTAGAAATGTATGTGACACTGAAATGACCGTCAATTTATTTTTAAATGCGAAAAAAATTACATTGATAAATGCTTCCACTGTAGAAAGCCTCTCGACTTAATTATCTCTTAGTGATTGAGTAAGGATCAAATATAGTTTTCCAAGGTGATAAAATGGCATATGCAAATGTATATATGTACGGATGTATGTATGTATGTATGTATGTATGTATGTATATGTATGTATGTATATATATGTATGTATATGTATGTGTGTATCTCTGCATCTTTGCATTTCTTTGTCATTCCTTATGATCTCTGCATCTCGTTGTCATGCCCTTGTGATCTTTGCATCTCATTGTCATTTACATGTGATCTCTATATATGTATGTGTGTATGTATGTGTATACATATATACATACATACATATATATATATATACATATGTACATACATAAACACACACACATGTCTATGTATACACATACATATACATAAAGAGAAACTTCCCTAATCACCTATTAGGGGAAATACAAAGAGATACATATTTAGAAGGAAAATAAAAGAACATTTACATAGGTACCTCTTCTCCCCTTGAAAAAATTGTAGAGCAAGCACTACTACATTTGGGCCCGAATTACACGAACGTCACAATTTGATACAAAATTTTGTAGTGCAAAGGGAATAGAGATCAAAAGGGCATGGAGATCACAAGGGCATGACAATAAAATGCAAAGATCAGAAGGGCATGACAATGAAATGCAGAGATCACAAGGCATGACAACAAAATTGTAGATCTCCACTAATCTCCACCAAGGGCATGGCAATGAAATGCAAAGATCATAAGGGCAAGACAATGAAATGCAATGACCAAAAGGGCACATCAATGAAATCCCCACCAACATTTTGAGCTCAAACCTCTCCACTAACATTTAGAGCTTTCCATCCTCTTTTGTGTGCAACTCTCCATAATAAAAACAAATGCAAAATGATTTATGTCATATTTTCTTGATGCAGGACCATCTTGGCTGTAAGAGAAATCTTGCATCACCCAAAAATATTTTAATTTCAATCTTTTCTATTTTAATAAGGAATAGTAGATAGGGTGGTTACTATTTATGGGAACTTTCTATTTTTAGTAAGTTTCTCATACGAGCTCGAAATGTTCTCATTTTCTACATGAAGGTTCATTTTGGAATTATAAACCTATCTTAAAAATCTTATTGCTCAGCTTAAGCATCAAAGAAGATATTGTGGATTTTTTGTGGAAAAAATTTGTAGAAAAATCTTCAGGCTCACCATTGGAGACATTAGAGTGCCCGAATGAGGTCCGAAAACTCAATAGAAGGGAACTTGCATAGTTCTTAGCTTGTAGATCAGAAGTTGGTATTTCTAAAAAGGGGTTATAAAAGCCAATCAGAAGAATGGTTCGAGAGTTATGGCATTTAGAAGTTAGGCTATCAAAATTTCTAAAATAATTTTTCAAAGATGTATTTAGCCAATTCTATATGTATTATTAGAGTCTGTTAGCCCCTAGGTATTAAGTTTGAGCATCTAGAACCTTCCCGAGTAGCATAAAATTTCCTATTTAAGAAAGGCCCAAACATTATCTAGGACAACTCTAGGTAGTAGTTCATAGCTTAATCTTCCAAATTACTATAATCAAGGTGCCCATGTGGGTTAGCATATTGTACTCGTGTATTCTATAATTCCACATTTGTAGCACAAACAAGAAGTCCATATTTTGTTCTCACAATTGTTGTTGTTTCTTTGTTTCTATTATGGTTTATGGTATTAGGGGGAGCACCCTTTATCATTTTTATTTTTATTTTGTTTATATCTAAAATTAACTTCACATTGTGTTGTAACTCTGGCATAGGTGTTTGATCCTTGCTAGCTTTCATTTCATCATTTAAGCATTCAAGTTTTCAAGTTTCTTCTTCATTGTATGTTTGGTTTATCAATGATTTCCTCCAATTCGATTATAGTGCATCTCAACTAGCTACTCCAATGATGCAATAACCCATCTATCTCTAGATTATGCAAGTACTCATTGTTTTACAAAATCTAGATAGATATCGAGAGTTCCAAAGCCATAAACCTAAAGATCATCATGTGTGTGTCCCAACAATGGTAGCCAAGGATGTAACCATGCATGTATTGGCACGTTGTCCCTATGAGGATCCAAAGTATCTACTATTGTTGTTAATTTGAGCATCACTATGTGATCAAGAATATTATGAAGTACTAAAGCCCATAGTAACTTGTCCCATGTCTCCAAAAAATTTAGCATAGGTTTAGGGTCCCTTGGCTCCCAGGAATTTGTAGCATAGGTTCAAGGTAGTAACTCCTTACACTCAACTCTTCACTGAAGTTAAACAATCAACTAGTTTTATATTTGAATATAGGTTGCCCTTATAGAAAAAAATAATTTTTACTTGAGGTTAATCGTAAGACATTTTAGTAGATGCAACCTAGTATGCCTGGATTTTGAAAATAAAAGGTTGAACTTTGAGCTTTGGCATTAACTTGACTGGTCTATTTAGACCCATTGATTATTGTCACAATATTCTCAACATAACTATATAAGGATCAACATAACTATATAAGGAGTTAGGGTGCATGCAGGTTAATCTTACATTAACTATAAACTACAACACAAAGGTTGCACCAAGGTATTGCAATATTGTAATTATAGAAAACTGTTTGATTCACCCAAGTGGGTATGTGTATGATGGAAAAGAGTTGTATTAGATAAGTAAATTTCACCAGCGGTTATAGGAATACAATCACATCAAAACAATTAAAAACTAGAACTACATATTCATTAGAGTGAGTAGTTCAAGGGTTTTGATCTCATGGATATGGGTATGTAGGCATCTTGGTAGGTGGAGTATGCCTCCAATATGTAGATGCCTTGGACATAGTTAGGTAGAAATCAACTATTTTAAGATATTATATGTTAACTCATGAGGCTCATTCCCTTAACGAAGCCTCTACCACAATGGCATTACCTCCAAACCTACGAGGATCCCAAGTATCTATTGTTGCTTTCAATTTGGGCATCACTATATGATCCAGAATGTTATAAAAATTGCTCCCATGTCTCTAGAAAATGTAGCATAAGTTTAGGGTCCCTTGGCTTCTAGGAATTTGTAGCAGCTATTCTCACTACTAGAAGAATAACTCCAATGAAGAGTTGAGTGTAAGGATTTGAAGAAGCAAGTTTTTCTTCTATGTAAATGCTATAATCATGAGGCTCAGTCCCTTGCAAAAGCATCAGCCACAATGATATTACCTATAAACTATGCAAAGGATATTGAAGTGATTCCCAACCTTAAAACACTCTTATAAGCAATGGCAAAGCAAATGAAGATGCAATACATATATTACTATTATTTATGTATGTGTATGTATGTATGTATGTATGTATTATACAATCCATAACCCAGTTAAATAGGTCTACTTGTTGATTAGTTGGGTTGATTGAAAATTCTTCTAGAATTCTCATCAAATTAGGTATAATAAAATGAACAATCAGTTGTTCCCAACTAGCAAGATCAAATATGTAAGGAAGCAAAGGTGCATGGAATCACTTTGTACACTAATCTATGATAGGACAATTATACAAATTCAACTAATTATTGCAGAGATCTCAAGAAATGCATAATAACTTAATTAAAATAACAATGAACTCATAACACAATGATTACCCTGGGGAAACCCTTCTAGGATAAAAACCTCACCCTTCAAAACCTGCACAATGTATTCTCAAATCTGAAAGATTACAATACACTTGCAATGCAAGTTCTTATAGGAGCGCATCACAACAACTCGAACTCAAACTCGGAGTTAGAGAGACTCCTTCTAGCACCAGTCTTGCAAACTAAACTCGATGATTCAAACACCTCCCTAAGTACTCCTTTTATATTAATTTGCCACTTGGAAACCATTTGTGGTTTTACAAAACCATGAGCCAAAACCATAGGCAAAATAACCATGCCACATGTTACCCACTTGTAATTTGTAACTCCAAGAATACCATTTTTGTCCATAATTTTGTCCTCTAGTTTAGACCCCCATAAAAGTCCTACATTTTTAACAACACATAGACCTTTTTCCAACTCATAAACATGTGGAAAAGTACCAAAAACCAAATTCTAAAATTTTCTTTAAAAAATCGTAGAGTTTTCCAGCTAAAATTTTCTAGAGTTTTTTGAAAAATCTTACAAGGTTGAGACACAATTCTGAACATTCTCCCACTTTTTCAACACCTTGTAAGAGTTAGGGGATCCATAGTTTCATGGTATTAATTGCTAGGGGCCAAGAGGCCCATAGACTCTGAACACCATCTGAACTTCTCTATGCTCATGGGCTTAGTTAACTCATCAACAAAATTCACCAAGTCTCTACCTTCTCTAGCTTCACCTTGATATCCTTGATCATATCTCTCATAAAACAATATTGTACATCAATTTCCTTAGTCCTAGCATAAAATGTTAGGTTCTTTGCTAGGAAAATTGCACTCTGGATGTCACTATAAATTATTACTACACCCTATTTGAACTCTATATTTGAACAGAGTCTCTTAAGCCAGATGGATTCCTTGCAGGCATGAGTAGTTGCCATATACTCTGCCTCTATAGTGGGCAAAGTGACCACAACTTGTCACTTGCTTATCCAACTAATTGCACCACTGAATAATGTAAACTGGCCTAGTTTGAATCCACATAGCCTTGAATATCCAAGGAATTCTCATTTCCTATTCCATGAAAACATATAGAGTACTCTAAGGTACCCTACAAGTATCTGAAAACTCTTTTTACTGCATCCCAATGTTCTCTTCCTAGATTAGACATATAATCAAAAAGTACTCCAACTGCTTGGGCAATGTCTGGTCTTGTATAGACCATAGCATACATCAAACTTCCAACAGCACTTTGATATGGTACTTAACTCATCTCTTTCATCTCAAATGGGGATGAAGGACATTGTGAGCTAGAAAGCTTTGTTCCCATAGTAATAGGAACACTCAATGGTTTGGAATCCTACATATTGAATCTTCTTAGAATATTACCAACATACTTACTCTGGCCTAGCCAAAGATTTATGTTTTATCTATCTCTTATCATATCTATTCCCAAAATGTGCCTTGCTACACCAAGATCTTTCATTCCAAACTTTGTTGAGAGCTAAGATTTTAATTCTACAATCAAACCTTTTCCTTTACTAATAAACAACATGTCATCAACATATAAGGCAATAACTAGGAAATAATTAGCATCAAACTTGTAGTATATACAATGATCAGATTTGGATTGCACAAATCCCAAACTCAATACATATCTATCAAACTTCTGGTACCACAACCTAGGACTTTGTTTTAGACCATACAAGGATTTCTTCAATTTATAGACTATTACATAGTGTGCCCTCGCACCAAATATTTGAATTTTAAATACTGCCCGCCCAACGGTCACTTCCCTATTTAATGTTATTTTAAACATCCCCAGGAATATCAAAAAAATTAAATGATCAGACCTTATGATTTATTTCTGTGGGCCCGTGAGTTCCTCATCGTTGGATCAATCTGGATCTACAGCTGGTGCTATCTCGCTATGGGAAGTTGCATGGAGGATACGTTAGTGACATAGTGCCTTTTGGCCACGTGTCCAGCAGGTCTTCCTTTTCCTTGCTATTTCTTCGACGTCAAGTTTTGCTAGGTCCACAGTGGGTGTTATGGCGCTATCAAAAAATTTGTATTCCTCGCCGTTAGTGACATACTGCCCAGATGGAAAGTGTTACTGCGGTGACATCGGAAGGCAAGTGGGTCCCAAGTATGTCCTGTTAGATATCAATGATGAATTTTGTCAAGCACCTTGGCAGTTGATCGATCTTTTCATTGGCTAAAAGTATAATTGTGTAGAATGTGGGTCCTGCTTCACTTGGTAGTCCGTAAATGAGAATTGTTAGATAGGTCGGCACATGGCCAGTTTCTATTGGTCAGTATACTGATAGGTCAAATCCATCTTGCTCACTGTCAGATCAGCCTAGATCAATGGTTGGCGCTATCTCACTATGAAAAGCTACAAGGTTATTATCCATAGCGACATAGTGCCTCGGCAACATGCGGCACAAATGACGTAATGGGCCTGCCCTTCTCTAGAGTGATATTACAGCTCGTCCTTGGTGGTAGTTGTCAAGCAAGTCATAGTACAATGGTGATATTTAATTGATTTGTTTAACCAACTCAATGTGTAGTTGTACAAATTTGTTGATCACCGTAGATCTAAGGAAATCGATGGTAGGCGCTATCTCACTATGGAAAGCTGTGAGGAGATTATCCATAGCGACATAGCACCATTGTGCCATGTAGATCAGTGGGGCCAGATCTTGCCAAGATGAGGAAGCCAAGTTGTGCTAGGTGGTTGCCAAGTGGATTCATGGACCAAAAACTTTATGTCACCAAGCGTAGTATTATGAAAATCTTCCATGATCATTGATCTCATGGAGATCAACGATGGCTGCTATCTCACTATGGAAAGCTATGATAAAATTACCCATAACAACATACCACCTTAGCGACACATAGCAAGGTGAGGCTGAGTGTTATGAAACTGCAGGGATGGTACCAGTTTGGGCCAAGTTAGATGCCAAGTGTGCTGAGTTGTTTCGTGGGCCTAGAAGTTTTAAAGTTAGAGCGCAGTAATACGGCGAGTCTTTATGATCGTCGGATCAAGGAAGATCAATGGTTGGTGCTATCTCACTATGGAAAGTTGAACATTCTTTTTCCATAGTTACATAGCACCTCGATGACACATGTCCCAGTGGGTCTAGTGGAGGCAGTAACAGTTAGATGCAGTCGATAGTTAATGTGACTATCGTGGTCAGGGTTGTAATGTGGCACAGTTAGTAATGAAAGAGATGGTCAACTACGTAAGAATCTCATGAGGTGGCAAGATAAAAGGAGGTTACCAGCCCATGTAGCCCATCTTGGATGTCGAGTTTAGTTGACTTGCTGACCCTATGGATTCAGGTGCTTAGGAATGATAAGGAATCATGATTTTTTGCAAATTTGATCTTCATGATCAATCCCAACCAACCCAAAATGAATGCAAGACAAGGAAGAACACTCCACCTCTGATCCAATCCATCTACCTAGTCAGAGTGGCTTAATGGCACCATTTCTATCTTCTCAAGGCATTATTTGACACAGAGGGTCAGATATCATTGCATCTGGATCTGTATCTAGATCAAATTTTCTCTATGATTGTTCTCTACAAGACTTAATGCAGTAGTTTTAGAGTAATTGCAGGGAGAGGACATCTCAGTTATGGTTGAACTATAAAGAAAAAATTTTGTGAATTTTGTAGGGTCGACCCTTCTTTGTTGTTCTCTGCTATTGCTTTATAATTTTAGTGTAAAATTCCCTTTGCCTCTGAACTTAATGATATTCTACCTTATCTCCTTCAGCCATTGGTGTAAAAGTGCAAGAATTCTTTGCCTCTTACTGGTGTTTTGTAGAGATCTATGATCTACATGACTGTATCTCCTTGGCCTATGAATGATAATATAAGTGAATCTCTCTCTTCCTTGTGTTATTCATCTTGGTCTTCTGATTTGCATGTGATTATTAGATTAAAGTAAGTCTAAATGTATATATCCTTAGTTTCATTCTAGTTCAAATGTGCATATATGGGCAGAGATTGGTCTGAACACTCTATTTTGGTGCATCACCTCTTTAGATTAGATTAGGTAGATTTTCTTTCATGCTTTCATTCTTCCTTTTCCTCTCCGAGAGTAGTTAGGTTCATCCTTATAGTAACAGGGAGCCAGCCTTCTCTGGAGACTCAACCTCACAGTTCAAGTCCCATAGCTTGAAGGTTGTTTCCATGTTTCACTAGGTTGTCCTCATGCATAGGCTTTGGAAAAGGGTGCAAACCTAAGTGACAACAATTTTTGGCACGCCCGATGGGACAACTTTTCAAAAAACTTCAAGCCTACTGGTGTCAAAAGGGAAGATTTTAAGATCAATACTGAGGAGATAGTACTGGCTTCAGTGTTTAAGCCTTCAAGAGGCTCATTCTTCAAAGTACTTGGAGACTCTAAGCTTCAAAAACATATCTGGTTCCAGACCAAAGTTGCAGCGATTCATGCCCAGAGCTGAAACAAGGGCATCTTCTAGAGGTAAGTTTTAGTATCAAGAGCTTTTATTTTCAAACCCTAGAAGAAGGAAGACTAGAATATCCTTATCACCAATTAGGAGTACAATAGTAATAAATACACCTACAAGATCTATCTCTACTCCTCCTACTGTTAGATCCTAGCTTAGATTTTCATCAATACATATCAATAGATCACTTGTCCATATGGCGTTGCCTAGAGCTCAAAATTTTTCCACCTTTAATGGTGGGAGCCCTCTCCTATTATCCCAAAGACATGACATACCAGTAGCTACAATCAAAAGTATACCAGAGTTTACTGGTGAAACTTCTATCTCTCCCTTAGAGCACATTCAAGAGGTTGCAAATGTCTGCAATATCCATGGTATTACAAAGGATGATGTTGTAGTTAGGCTCCTAGATTCATCCTTGAAAGGAAAAGCACTACAATGGTATAGAGGTTTGTCTCATGGTTCTATAACAGATTGGGATGGATTAGGAGTAGGATTGTGCAAACATTTTGAGGATAAAAGTGACTATTTGTAACTTTTAGAGCAGTTGACTACTATAAAAAGAGCCCCCCCATGAATGTATGACTGATTTTAATTATAGATTTAAAAAAGCATGGGATAGAATACCTACTTCAGTGAAGCCTACACTTGGTAATGCCTTCTTGCATTACCTTAGAGCTTTTAATAGTGATATTTCCACTACAATACAAACTATGGGAGGAGATACCTTGCCTAATGCTTATGAAATAGCAATAAAATCAGAGAACATCCTAATACAAGGAGGTAAGCTAGCTCCAAGGCCTCATATGCCCTTCTTTCCTGATGTTCCAAATCACCAACTAGCAATGGCTCTTCTTCCCACAACTTCTACATCACAATCCCTTACTCTAGTCCCTCAAGCTTCCACATCTTCAAATGGGATGGATGAAATCAAAGAGATGATGCAATCTCTAATGCAGAACATGGATAAAAGAGAAAAGAGCCTAGAGAAAAGATTGCAAGATCATGGGAAGAAGTTGGAGGATAACTCCTCTATGATGCAGAAAGTAAGCAACAAGGTGGTGAGTTTAGAAAGACATCAAGCTCAAGGTAGTAAACCCCATCAATTGTAATATCAAACTCCAAGTAGTGGTAGGCCTCCAAATCCTAATCATTGGAACCATTCTTTTGATCAGAGTAGGTAGGGTGGCCATGCTTCAACCTATGTAAACTAAAGTAGGGCCATAGTCCCTCAAAATAATATGGCTCAAGATCAAGATTTTTGTCCCTCCTGTAACTACTCGTATGCCTATTGCATGTGTCAAAAGGATAAATCTTTTATGGCTTTGACAGTCCAAGAACCTGCAGCAAAGCAATCATACAAGGAGGACCAATTTAAATATGCCTTAGATATGCAAAGACAGGGTGATTTCTCTTTTATGAATCATCAGATGGAGGAGCATTGTAATGTAAACTAGGATTCCATTGCCCATAACACTAGAAGCAAAAGAAGAGCTATGGAAGATGTTGTCCCTCCTCCTCCCAATTAGAGCTCAACTTCAAATGCAATATCTCATGAGCAAGAAGCAAATAATCAATCAAGTACCTTTCAGTAGCAAAGGCAAAATCATGGCAGAAAAGACACAAGTAACCCTCAAGATATTTCATCTCAACCTCATACAATTCCAGCTCCCAAAGGTTCTACCAAAACACCTTCTATGCCATTCAGTGTGGTAGAGCAAATGAAGAAGACAAATGTGAATATCTCCATGTGGGATGTTGTTGCTACTATACCCATGCAAAAGAGGTTGATGCAGCAAGAATTGGAAAGAATTGAACCAAAGGATCAGACACTCAGCATGGAAAGTGCCACAAGCCTAGTACAACCATTAAGGGAGGTAGAAACAAGTAAAAATGTTAGACCTCTTTCATTCTTTGTTTCTCTAATTATAGGGGGCAAAATAGTCCATAATTGCATGATTGATTCAAGGGTTAGCAGTTCAGTGATGCCTAGGTGTGTTGATGATGCTTTGGGAATGAAATATGAGCCCATTGTTAGAGATGTATTACAGTTAGATGGTAGTACTATCAAGATTGTAGGAATCCTTAGGAATGTGGAGATGGCCTCACATGCATGCCCTGGTTGTACTGTAACTCAAGATATCTCTGTTGTTGAGGTCAAGCCATATTTTGACATCTTCCTATCAAGAGACTTTACTGCCCAAATAGTTTGTTTCATATCTTCTGATTGGTCATATATGTCTTTTAAAATGAGATATGGAGCCAATCCTTCAATTAGAGTAGAGCCTCAAGCCCTCCATCATACTGAATCTTACACCCCAAATTCCATCAACATGAATTGCCCTATCCTAGAGATGGATGAGAATGACATAGTGAGTGAGCCCACCACTTCCCTAGCAGAGATACCTAATTTTTTCTTGGATGAGTGGGCTCATGCATATCAATTTGACCCTATGTTAGAAACCCTTGAGATAGGTCTCTGTACATATTGTATATTGGAGAAAGATGCTCTAGTTCCCAATCTTGTGGAGATTAAAGAAGATATAAGTGGGATATGGAGTATGTACTTTGATGGCTCAAGGAATAAGAATGGGTTAGGGGCTTGTGTGATGTTAATTTCTCCTACACAAGTAAGGTACTACTTCTCCTTTAGGCTCCAATTTAGTTGCACTAATAATGTGGTTGAGTATGAATCCTTGATTCAAGGTCTCCTACTTGGTCAAAAAAGAGGAATTCAAGCCTTAAGGGTGTATGGAGATAGTGAGTTGGTGGTTAATCAAGTGAGAAATTAGAATACCACCAAGAATAGTTTGCTCAAGTCTTATAAAAATAGGGTATGGGATTTTCTTGAAGGTTTCAATGCATTTAATATTCAAAGCATCCCTAGAAAAGAAAATAGACATGCTGAGAGACTTGTAGCAATACATGCATCTTATGATGTGCCAGGGAATCTTGAGGAGGAGAAGAAGCAACAAATTAGAGTGGTAGTAAGGCCTACTATCCCTGATAACAACATCCATTGGCAAGTGTTTCAGTCTAATGAACAAATTGTGAGCTTCTTGTAGAATGAGGCAAAATTTTTAAAGAGAAATCAATTGAAACTGTAGGATCAGTATGGTGATCAAATCATTCATTTGAGTTCTAACAAATTGCCTAAGTGTCTCATTAATCTAGAGAGTGTTTTTAATCCTGATGATCAAGCAAGAGGCAGAGTCATGAACCTAGCCACTGATGAAGTGACTACACTCTAGTCATGATTGTTGATGGAAAGTCCTTAAACATGGGGAAGGTATGTTCTCAAATTGAACAAGAAAATTTTATTCATCTATGTCAAGAATTTAATGATGTATTTGCTTGGACATATGATGACTTAAAGGGGTTTGACCCAAGGTTGTTTCAGCATACCATAGATTTAATTAATGATGTAAAACTAGTAAGACAAAAGTAGAGACCAATGAATCCCAAGATTGAACCCTTAATGAGAAAGGAGCTATCCAAGTTGATTGAGGCCCACATAATTTTCCCTATCAAACACTCATCATTGGTAGCAAACCTTATCCTTGTTAGGAAGAAGAATGGAGAAATTAGATTGTGTGTGGACTTTAGGGACCTTAACCAAGCTTCCCTTAAAGATCATCATCCCCTCCCTTCTATGGAGCAAATTTTGTCCAAGGTCAGTGGTTCAAAGAGATTTTCATTTCTTGATGGATTTTTTGGATACAATCAAGTGCCGGTTAAAGAGTCTGATAGGTACAAGACTGCATTTTCCATTAAATGGGGTACCTATTCTTGTTGTAAGATGCCATTTGGGCTAACCAATGCAGGTGCTACATTTCAAAAGGCAATGGAGATGGCCTTCAAAAGATTGATTGACAAGTTTGTCTTAGTTTACCTTGATGATATCACTGTGGATTCAAAGGATGTAGAGGATCATTTTGATCATCTAAGAAAGGTATTCTTAAGATGCAAAGAGTTTGGGGTTTCCCTTAACCCAAGCAAGCGTATCTTTGCTACTAACCAAGGAAAGTTATTAGGACATATTGTATATGATGATGGCTTGACCATTGATCCAATGAGAACAAAAGGGATACTTGCCCTTCCTCTTCCTAAACACAAGAAAGGGCTACAAAGTTTCCTAGGTAGAATAAAAATATTGAGAAGATTTATCCCTAATCTTGCTGTCATGGTGAAACCTCTTACAGCTATGCTCAAGAAAGGTATGATCTTTGCATGGAACAAGGAAGGGAAGGAAATTTTTGAAGAAATCAAGACAGCCATAGCCTCAGCTCCTACTCTCATGAATCCAAATTTTAAGAAGGATTTCATTCTTTATACCTTAGGTGGTGATTCAAGCATTTCTGCTGTCCTAACTTAAAGAAATGATAAAGATGAAGAGCAGCCTATAGCCTTCTTTAGTGAAGGGCTTAAAGAATATGAAGATAAATATAGCTATGTAGAGAAGCAAGCCCTTGCAATCATCAGAGCTTTAAAGAAATTTAGAAACCTCTTGTCTCATAATAAGATTCATTTGTTAGTACCCCATGCCAGTGTGAAGGATTTCCTTTTGAGAAAAGATATTAGTGAGAAAAGAGCTGGCTAGATTACTAAAGTGATGGAATATGATATTAACATTCAGATCACCAAGCTGGTAAGAGGGAGGGGGTTGTGTAAACAAATGTTATCATCTCAAGAACCTGATGAGGAAGCTGCTATGATACTGACAGAGCAACAAGAGGTAAGAAATAGCAACCCAAGGAGTTGGATGGATGATATGCTGAATTTCTTATTAGGAAATAGATACCCTCAAGGATTGGATAGAACTAAAAGGAGACAGTATAGATTATAGTTAATTCCTTATGTCATAGTTGATGGTGTCCTCTTTAGAAAATATTTTAATGGAGCCCGATTAAGATGCTTTGATACAGACTAGATTGAAAGAATGATTAAAAAACTTCATGATGGTCCTAATGGTGGTCACTTCTCAGCAAGGACAACTACAATGAAGATCATGAGGGCTGGTTATTACTAGCCACCTCTGTTCCATGACTGTCATAGGTATGTGAGGAAGTGTGAAAAATGTGCCTTCTTCTCTGGCAAACAAAGACTTGCAGCTCTCCCCCTTCATCCTATCCAGGTGGATCAACCTTTTGCTTAGTGGCGATTGGATTTCATAGGTCCTATCAATCCTTCTTCCAGTTCTAGTCACAAGTGGATTCTAGCTGCTATAGATTATTTCACCAAATGGACAGAGGTAGTTGCATTGAAGGATGCCACTGAATCTTTAGTTGTTGAGTTCCTTGATGGAATTGTGACCAGGTTTGGTGCCCCTTCAACCATTATTTCAGATAATGCAAAGTCTTTTGTTGGAGCTCAGATTTGTGCATGGGCAGTGGATCATAATATCTATTTGAGAACATCCTCAAATTACTATCCTCAGGGTAATGGTTTGGCTGAGTCCTCCAACAAGAACTTGATCAGGATCATGAAGAGGAAAATAGAAGATAACCAGAGGTGTTGGCATAAAAAATGAAAGACTGCTCTATGGGCTGGTAGGATAACACCTAAAAGATCAATAGGGAATTCACCATTCATGTTGGTATATGGTAGAGAGGTAAGACTTCCAATTTCATTGGAGTTCCCATCCCTAGAGCTAGCTCATCAGTTGGAGTTGATTGAAGATGATGCCATGACAATAAGAATGGCAGAGCTGATCGAGCTGGAAGAGAAGAGAAATAAAGCTATGCAGACCCTAGAGACACACCAGCAGCAAGTAAAAAAGAGTTTTGACAGGAAGGCTAAGGTTAGAATCTTCAGGGAGAGAGATTTGGTTCTGAAATGGGATGCAGATAGGGAAAAACTAGGAAGACACTCAAAGTTTGATGCATTGTGGAGTGGTCCCTATCTGATTTTCAATTGCAAGCAGGCCAATACTTTCTAGTTAAGCAAGCCTAGTGGTGAAATTTTGCTCATCCTAGTCAATGGGATCTATCTCAAGCCATGTTTCTGAGGATTTGAGGTTCCATGTGCATAGTTAGTTTAGTTTCATTTCCAATTTTTTCCTTGCTTTTCCAAGAAGTACACGAGCACAGGATTGTCTTCATGAGATAGCAAGTTTTCAAATTTTGAAGGTTGCAAATGAAGGTTTTGGTCTCTAGTTCCAGTTGCAGAGACAAAGGTTTCAAGGTTTTCCTCTCAGAGATGGGGTTAGGGTTTCACAGGATCTACATCTTTTGACTCTGTAGCCCAATGGATGCTTCAAGCCACTGGTCTTATGCATAGTGGGCTAGCATCCCCTATGAGTCACCAAAAATGTTACATATTGTGCCCCCCTACCAAATATTTTAATTTTAAATACTACCCACCCAACGGTCACTTCCTTGTTTAATGTTATTTTAAATATCCCTAGGAATATTGAAAAAAATAAATGAGAAAACCTTATGATTTATTTTTATGGGCCCACGAGTTCCTCATCATTAGATCAATTTGGATCTATGGTTGGCACTAGCTCACTATGGCAAGTTGCACGGAGGATACGTTAGCAACATAGCGCCTTTCAGCTGCGTGTTTGGTGGGTCCTACTTTTCCCTGTAGTTTCTCTGGAGCCAAGTTTTGCTAGGTCCACGGTGGGCATTATGGTGCTATCAAAAAATTTGTATTCCTCGCCGTTAGTGATAGTGCCCAGACGAAAAGTGTTACTACGACGACATCGAAAGGTAGGTGGGTCCCAAGTATGTCCTGTCAAATATCAATGATGAATTTTTTCAAGCACCTTGGCAATTGATCGATCTTTTCATTGGCTAAAGTATAACTATGTAGAATGTGGGTCTTGCTTCACTTGGTGGGCCACAAACGAGAATTGTTAGACAGGTCAACACGTGGCCAATTTCTATTGGTCAGTATACTGATAGGTCAGATCCATCTTGCTCACTGTCAGATCAGCCTGGATCAACGGTTGGTGCTATCTCGCTATGGAAAGCTACGAGGATATTATCCATAGTGACATAGCACCTTGACGATGTGTGGCATAGATGACATAATGGGCCTGCCCTTCTCCAGAGTGATATTATGGCTCGTCCTCGGTGGCAGTTGTCAGGTGGATCACAGTACAATGGTGATATTTGATTGGTCCATTTAGCCAACTCAGTGTGCAGTTGTACAAATTTATTGTTCACCATAGATCTAAGGAAATCGATGGTAGGCACTATCTCGCTATGGAATGCTGTGAGGAGATTACCCATAGAAACATACCACCATTGTGCCACATGGATTAGTGGGGTCAGATCTCGCCAAGATGAGGATGCTAAGTTGTGCCAGGTGGTTTTCAAGTGGATTCATGGACCAAAAACTTTATGTCACCAAGCGCAATATTATGAAAATCTTCCACGATCATTGATCTCATAGAGATCAACGGTGGGCACTATCTTGCTATGGAAAGCTGCAAGAACATTACCCATAGCGACATAGAACCTCAGTGACACATAGCAGGGTGAGGCCAAGTGTTATGAAACTATAGGGATGGTACTATTTTGGATCAAGTCAGATGCCAGGTGTGCTAAGTTGTTTTGTGGGCCTAGAAGTTTTAAAGTTAGAGCACAATAATACGGTGAGTCTTCACGATCATTGGATCAAGGAAGATCAACAGTTGGTGCTATCTCGCTATGGAAAGTTGCATGTTGTTTTTCCATAGCAACATAGTGCCTCGGTGACATGTGTCCTAGTGGATCCAGTGGAGGCAGTAATAGTTAGACGTGGTCGACAGTTAATGTGACTATCATGGTCAGGGTTGCAAGGTGGCATGGTTAGTAATGAAAGAGATGGTCAACTACGTAGGACTCCAGCAAGGTGGCAAGATAAAAGGAGGTTACCAGCCCACATAGTTCATCTTGGATGCAGAGTTTAGTTGACTTGCTGATCCTCCTGATTTAGGTGCTCAGGAATGATAAGAAATCATGGTTTTTTGCTAATCTAATCTTCATGATCAATCCCAACCAACCTAGAATGAATGCGAGATAAGGAAGAACACTCCACCTTTGATCCAATCCATCTACCTAGTAAGAGTGGCTTAATGGCACCATTTTTGTCTTCTCAAGGCATTATTTGACACAGACGGTCAGATATCATTGCATCTAGATCTATATCCAGATTAGATTTTCTCTATGATTGTTCTCTATAGGACTTAATGCAGTAGTTGTGGAGTAATTGTAGGGAGAGGACATCTCAGTTATGACTGAACTATAAAGGCAAAATTTTGTGAATTTTTTAGGGTTGACCTTTCTTTGTTGTTTCCTTTTGTTGCTTTGCAATTTCAATGTAAAATTCCCTTTGCCTCTGAACTAAATGATATTCTACCTTATCTCCTTCAGCCATTGGTGTAAAAGTGCAAGAATTCTTTGCCTCTTATTGGTATTTTGTAGAGATCTATGATCTGCATGACTGTATCTCCTTGGCCTATGAATGATAATATAAGTGAATCTCTCTCTTCCTTGTATCATTCATCTTGGTCTTCTAATCTACATGTGATTATTAGATTAAACCAAGTCTGAATGTGTATATCCTTAGTTTTATTCTGGTTCAAAAGTGCATATATAGGCAGAGATTGGTCTGAACACTCTATTTTGGTGCATCACCTCTTTAAATTAGATTAGGTAGATTTGCTTTCATGCTCTCCTTCTCCCTTTTCCTCTCCAAGAGTAGTTAGGTGCATCTTGATAGTAAGAGGAAGCTGGCCTTCTCTAGAGACTCAACCTCATAGTTCAAGTCCCACAGCTTGGAGGTTGTTTCCATGTTTCACTAGGTTTTCCTCATGCATAGGCTTTGGACAAGGGTGCAAACCTAAGTGACAACACAGACCAAATAACTATTTCCTTTCACCACAAAGTGCTCTAGATGTGTCATATAAATTTCTTCCTCTAAATCTCTATGAAGAAAAGTTGTCTTCACATCCATCTGCTCAACTTCTAGATCATAAGCTACTGCAATAGAAAGTAAAAATTGAATGGATGTCATTTTTGCTACAGGAGAAAAAAATTTCACCATAATCAATTCCTGCAACCTGGGAGTACTCTTTTGTAACCAATCATGCTTTATACTTCTCAACGCTTCCATCTGAACCCATCTTCCTTTTGAACACCCATTTACAACCAATAGGCTTCCATCCTTCAGGCAATGGTAAAAGGTCCCATATGTCATTCCTCTTAAGAGCTTCCATCTTTTCTTCCATGGCTATCTTCCAGGACTTTGAATCATTCATACCAAGAGCCTCTTCTATATATTTTGTTTCATCAATATTAGCATTCAAAGAAAATATAAACCTCCAATCATTAGGAGAATATCCATACCTTTCTGGTGCTTTCTTCTGTCTACTAGATCTTCAAACAAGATTTGGTTTAGGTTTAGGTTTAGGTTTAGGTTCGTGATCAGGTTCTCCCTTCTCCTCTGATGACTCATAACTTATATAGCTCTCTTCAACAACTTTTCTTTCTAAGGGCCTCAATCCAACTTTCTCAAGTGTAGTGGGAAGTTGAATCACATCTTTCTTTTCTTTTATCTATTTTGGTTGCACTGTAATAGAAGAAGGCTCAGCTTCTCTAAAAATAACACTTCTGGAGTAAAATACCTTTTATGCAATAGGATCCCAAAGCTTGTATCCTTTCACACCATAGCTATATCTAATGAAGATACATTTGATAGCTTTGTTGTCCAATTTTGTTCACTTCTTCTTTATCATATGAGCATATGCCTCACAACCAAAAACTCTAAGATGTCTAAGTGAAGGCTTGTGGCCCGACCATGCTTCCATTGGTGTCTTATCAATAAGAGTTGATATGGATGCCTATTTATTAGGTAGCAGGCAGTGGTTATAGCTTTACCCCAAAACTTTTGTTCTAGTCTAGCTCCACTCAGCATACTCCTAGCCTTCTCCATCAAGGTCATGTTCATTCTTTTGCAACTCTGTTCTACTTTGGAGAATATAGAGTTGTCTTCTCTCTTTTAATACCACAATCTTTACAAAAAGTGTCAAAATTATTGGAGCAATATTCATTTCCATTATCAGTTATCAAACACTTTATCTTCTTTCCAGTCTACAACTCAACCATCACTTTAAATTCTTTGAAACAACTAAAAACTTCAGCTTTACTTCTAAGAAAAATATACCCATGTTCTTCTATTGAAATCATCAATGAGAGAAACATAATAAACTAATCTACCAATAGAAGGAACATCAACTAGACCAAATACATTTGAATGGATTAGATCCAAAATACTTGAGGACTTATGAGAACTTGAGTAAAATTAGACACGGTTTTGTTTACTGCAGATACAATGCTCACAAAAATAAAAATCAAGATTGTAGTCATTCAAACCATCAACAAAGTTTTTATTCTTTAAGGTTTTTAGACCTTTCTCACCTTTTTGGTCAAGTCTCCAGTACCATAACATAGTCCTCTCTACAAGTAACTTTGATTTAATAGATAGAGCACCCTTGGATACCTATAAATCATGACCATCTATTGAAAAAGAAATCCTCTCCTTCTCCAACAAAGAAGTCCTCTTCACAGTCTTATTAGAAGTACTATTGCACTCAACTATGCATGCATCAAGCCAGTACAATGTACCTAATCTACTTCCTCTTGCTATTACCATAGTACCTCTCACAATTTTCAGATCTGCTTCAAAAAATTATACATGCACACTTGCATCTATTAATTTTCTAACAGATAAAAAATTCCTTGCTAGTCCTATAATATGCAAGACACCATCAAATCATCTAATTCTTCCATCATAAAATTCTACATGAATACTTCCATGACCAACAATATCAAGAACTGAATTATCACCCAAATACACTTTACCACCATCAAAATTTTTATATTTACTAAACCAATTTCTATTAAGAGTCATGTTAAAAGATGCATCTAAGTCTATCAACCATGAATTTTCACCTACATGAGTGGCCAAGACTGCGATGAAAGAATATCCATCTTCCTTCTCAGGCTTGGAATCAGAATCTCGCTTCTTCTTCTTTTTATTTTCCTCTTTATAGTCCTTTCGAAAGTGTCTCTATTTGCCACAATTACAATATATCACCTTGGACTTACCATGAGATTTTGATCTCCCCTTATTCTTGGACTTAGAACTAACATGTTGCTTCTCATTCTTGCCTCTTTCCTTTGGTCTTCCTTGAACACTCAAAGCCTCTTTGGCATTCAATCTCTTCAAAAAGTAGAGAACCAACAATGTCCTCCATCTTCAAGACAACTAAAGTGCTCCCTATGGCCATAACAAGGTTGTCCCATGAGTTTTCCAATGGACATAACAATATTTGGCACCTTTCTTCTTCAACCATCCACAACCCAACTGAGCTCAACTAAGTCACCAACATATTAAAACTTTCAAGATGCTCAAAAATCTGTCCACCTTCTTCCATTCTCAAGGAATACAACTTCTTCCTCAAAAAAATCTTGTTCACGAGTGATTTTTCTAGCTAGATCTCACTAAGCTTCTTCCAAAGCTTCTTTGTGATAGGTTCTCCATGGACATTAATCAGTATAGATTCTGCAAGACACAATCTGATGAGACTTTTAGCTTTGGTATCTCTCACATCATACTTTATGGCTAAAGTTGGATCTATGGGCCTCAACTTCTTTTCATTGACTACATCTAATAGATCTCCATCAATCAATAGATCTTCCATCTTTAGCTTCCACATCTCAAAGTTTGTGCCAAAAAACTTATCTACATCAATCCTCCCTTATGTGCTTGCCATCTTTCCAATCCTACAACACAAAAATAAAAAACCTCTACACAATCTCCCACTCAAACCTTGATTAGCTCAAAAAACCCTATACCCAACAAATAGAACCAAAATTGGCCAAGATCTAATACCACTTGTAAGGAAGAAAAGGTGCACAAAATTGCTTCCTACACTAATCTTTGAGAGGATGATTATGCAAATTCAACTAACTATTGTAGAGATCTAAAGAAATGCATAATAACCTAATCAAAATAACAATAAACTAATAACACAATGATTACCATGGGGAAACCCTTTCGAGGGAGAAGCCCCACCCTACAAAACCCACACAATGTATTCTCAAATTTGGAATATTACATTGCACTTGCAATGCAAGTTCTTACAGGAGCGCATCACCAAAACTCAAACTCAAACTCAAACTTAGAGAGACTCCTTCTAGCACCAATCTTGCAAATTGAACTTGATGATTCAAAAAACTCCCCAAGCCCTCCTTTTATAGTGATTTTTCACTTGGAAACCATTTGTGGTTTTACAAAACCATGAGCAAAAACCATGGGCAAAACAGCCATGACACATGTTACCCACTTGTAATTTGTAACTCCAAGAATACCATTTTTGTCCATAATTTTGTCCTTTAGTTTTGACCCCCATAAAAGTCATATAATGAGTTGCTTACACTTTTAAAATAGCCCTTCTACATTTTTCTAGAGACTAGACACATTTTTAACAAATCATACACCTTTTTCCAACTCGTAAACATGTGAAAAACTACCACAAACCAAATTCTAGAATTTTCTTTAAAAATTCCTAGAGTTTTCTAGCTAAAATTTTCTAGAGTTTTTTGGAAAAATCTTGCAAGGTTGAGAAACAATTCTCAACAAAATACATTTTTCCAAGGTGGTAATATTGCATATACAGAGGCATCACTTGAATGTCAGGCATGAAGCACATTCCCCAATTTATAACGAATGGTTTGATATAAAAGCTCCATACACTGGCCCAACAATGGAAGCCAAGGATGTAACCATGCATGTATTGGCATGCTCTCCTTGCAAAAATCTCAAGTATCTATTGTTGCTATTAATTTGGGCATCACTATATGATCCAAAATGTTGTGAAAACTCCTCCCATGTCTCTAGAAAATGTAGCATAGGTTTAGGTTCCCTCGACTCCAAGGAATTTTTAATATCTATTCTCACTGCTAGAAGAATAATTTTAGTGAAGAGTTGAGTGTAAGGAGTTGAAGAAGCAAGTTCTGCTTCTGTGCAAATGTCATAATTGGGAGGCTCATTCTCTTACAAAAGCCTCTACCACAATGACATTACCTCTAAACCATGCAAAGGATGTTGAACTAGTTCCCAACCTTGAAAGACTCTTATAAGAAATGGCAAAGCAAATGCATATGCAATACATATATTACTATTATTTATGTATATGTATGTATGTACATATGTATATGTATATATATATATATATATATATACATATATATATATATATATGTATATATATATATATATGTATATATATATATGTATATATATATATATATGTATATATATATATATATATATGTATATATATATATATATATATATATGTATATATATATATATATATATGTATATATATATACATACAATCCATAATCCAGTTAAATGGGTCTACTTGTTGGTTAGCTAGGTTGATTACAAATTTCTATAGAACTGACATCATATTAGGTACAATTAGTTGTTCCTAGCTAGCAAGATCAAATACAATTTTCCAAGGTGAAAAAATTACATATGCAGATGCATCACTTGAATCTCAGGCATGAAGCTCATTCTCCAATTTATAATGAATAGTTTGATATTAAGGCTCCATACACTAGCCCAACAATGGAAGCCAAGGATGTAACCATGCATGTATTAGCACGCTCTCCCTACAAGGATCCCAAGTATCTACTACTTCTACTGCAATGGAAAAGTAAATGTACATGCAATACATATATTACTATAGGCCATACATAAAATAAACAAAAAAGAAAAGAAAACATGTCATTAATCATTCCCCATTTGTTTTGTGTAAATGTCATAATCACGAGGCACATTCTCTTGCAGAAGTCTCTACCACAATGACATTACCTCTAGACCATGCAAATGATGTAGATGTATGTATGTATGTATGTATGTGTATATGTATGTGTATGTATATATGTGTCTATGTAGATACATATATATAAAGACCTGAAAAAATGGATAGAGTTAATGACATTGTTAATGGACATTATATTTCCCCTAGATACATACATTATATATATATATACATATATATGTATATATAGACATATATATGTATATATATACATATATATGTATATATATGTATATATACATATATGTATATATACATATATGTATATATATATATGTATATATGTATATATATATGTATATATATATACATATATATGTATATCTATATATAATACATATATACATATATATATGTATTTATATATATATATACATATATATATATATATATATATATATATATATATATATATATATATATATATATGTATATATATATACATATATATATACTTCCCATTAACTCTACATTATTTTTGTGCAAGATTTCAAGGTAAGTCACCTAGCATGGGTGGAGTGTATGCATGTATGTATATATTAGTGGAGATCTAGGATTTCATTTTCATACCCTTGTGATTGTTGCATTTCATTGTCATGCCCTTGTGATCTCTACATATGGTTGTCCTACCCTTGTGATCTTTGTATCTAATTCATTTTATTGTACCTAATGTGATGACAGTTCTATAGGAATTTGTAACCAACTAGTTAATCAGCAACTAGACCTATTTAACTAGGTTATGGCTTGTTTCTTTCTAAAAATATCTTGTATGATATGGTTTTATAAAAAAAATTGTGAACTCAGCCCTTTTTTCTTAGTTTGCATTATTTTTGTGGAGGATCTTGAGGTAAGTCGCTTAGCACCTTAGAAAATATCTCTTTTTATAAATATACATACATACATACATACATACATGTATATATATGTATGTATGTATGTATGTATATATGTACATATGTGCCCTTGTTATCATTTTATTTCATTGTCGTGCCCTTGTGATCTCTATATATGTATGTATGTATATATGTATATACATATATATATATATATATACATATACATATACATATACATATATATATATATGTATATATATGTATATGTATATGTATATATATATATATATATATATATGTATATATATGTATATGTATATGTATATGTATATGTATATGTATATGTATATATGTATAAATATGTATATATATGTATATGTATATATACATGCATACACACACATATGTGTGTGTCTATATATGTATGTATCTATTTATGTATGTATGTATGTATGTAAACAAAGAGATCTTGGCACAACAAGAAAACAATAAAACTTACTCAACATGTAGCATGGCCACAGATGCGATGGCAACACCTATTGGTAAGTATATTCCTCTTTTCTCTGTCTCATATCTCATGTTTTTATTTTACTTGAACTATTATTTCTTAGGGAGCATTTTGTAATATTGGATTCATTTTATGCAGAAGGTGATGAGGACATTCCTAGATGTACCTATGTTAGATGTATGAGAATCAATAAAGAAATGTGATGAATTTCTTGTGAGCAATGAAGATGGACTTCCCATAAGAGTGGTAGGAGGCAATGAGGATATTTTGGGTACTTTAAAGATTGATCCTTTCTTAAATATTTTAGATGTTACTAGGGAATTTAGATGTTTGGCAAAGGGGGTAGGGCCAAATGAGCTTCCACCTTCATGTGGTTTTCCTTTCTTAGTAGAGAATATCAAACTATTCTCAAAACCAAGTGAAGCTCAATATTAACCTTATATGATTACACAACAACTAACTATGTGAATTTTTTGCTTTCAAGCAATAGAAAAGGAGGCCATAGTTCAATATGCAATCTCAATTCATATGCACACAACATTAGGTGTAGCTAAAAAATGCAACAAGTTTTCATTTTTTCTTAGAGGTCTTTAATTAGGTATTTTAAGTTATAGACCATCACCAATATTCTTTTGGCCATAGCAACTAGAGTTCTGATGCTCATGATGGTCTATAATTTTAAAAACTTAATAGACCTATTGAATTAATGTAATCGTGTTATTTTTTTTCAACTATGCATGTTGTCCATGCATATAGAACACAGTTATATGTGCATTCTCCATTCAGAGTGGTAGATTCTTATTTTAGATGCGACAGAAAATGACATGCACCAAAAGATGGGAAAATGATATCACTTTTGTAGGTATGGAACCTTTTTTCACTTTAAATATTGATCATTTCTTAAAAAAATTAGATATTAATGGGGAATTTAAATGTTGGGGGGAGAGGGGGGGTGGGGCCAGATGAGTTTCGACCTTCACATGGGTGGCCCTAGTTAGTAGAGAATACTAAACTATTCTTGAAATCAAGTGAAGCACAACATTAACCTATGATTGTATGAAAACTAGCAGTGTGAATCTAGTGGTTTTAGGAAATGTAGAATGATGTTGTAGTTCAATATACAATCTCAATTCATATGCATATGATATCAAGTGGAGCTGAAAAAAATCCAACAAGTTTTCATTTTTGTTAGAGGTTTGCATAGACCTATTAAATAAATTTAAACATGGTGGATTTTTTCAACTCCTATTGTCCATGCATACAGAAAATAGTTGCACATGTATTCTCAATTCAAAGTGGCAGAATCTTATTTTGGATGCTATGGAAAAATGACATGCACTAGAAGATGGGAAAATGATGTGACTTTTGCAGGTCTAGAACATTTTTTGTACTTTAAAGATTGATCTTTTCTTAAATATTTTAGATGTTAACGAGGAATTTAGATGTTAGGGGGGAAGGGAGGGTGGGGCCAGATGAGCTTCCACCTTTACATGGTTGGACCTAATTAGTAGACAATATTAAACTATTCTCAAAACCAAATGAACCTCAATATTAACCTATGATTGTGTGACAACTAACTATGTGAATCTATGATTGCATGACAACTAACTTTGTGAATCTATGATGGCATGACAACTAACTATGTGAATCTACTATAAGCTATGAGAACATCATATTTGACTTTGAGCCAAAAAATATATTAATATAGCAAGCCATTGCAATTATGATGGCTTCTTTAGATGGCTAGCTATTGCTCCCATCGAACTATTGTCACATACTCATTACTATTGTAATGGTATGTGCCAATGGCTAGTCATCACTCCCACAACATTGTTGTTGCTTGCCATCGTAATTGTCATAATGTACAAATGAACTCTTACCATGGTCTTGTTCCAAGGCATGAAAGCTTTATCCACCACAATTACAATGGACTCCCTTGCTGTCACAATTTGTGACAGCAAAAGTTTGATGCCCATCTGACAGGAGCCAAATCATGATGGTGTTGCTTGCACAATGGGTGCAATTTAGGCCCAAATGTACTAGTCACTACAATATTTGGGGTCAAATTATGATGATAATTTGTAGTAGTGGTGTAATTTTGGTGATTTTCATGTTTTTGTTTTGCAATTATCCCTAACATCATTGCAACACTGATGTTTGCATCATCATTGCAACAATGTAGTGCCTCTCCCATTTGACTTCTGTAATTCATTCTAATGGATGCAACTTTTTTGATCTTTTGTTGTGATGGGATCATGATTGTGACCATAAGTGGTCTACATCGTTGAGGTGTTTGGATTTATGTTTCTGTGTCAGTTGCTTTGTTTATGCTTTGACTGATCTATGAGATTATGATTTGATTTATGGTACACTGAGGTTTGTGCCAGTGCTTACTAGGATCAATGTGGTATCATGAGGTTGTTCCATGATTACCCTAAGATGTGTGCAGAGATTGCACTATGTACTATTACCATGCTACACTGGACTAGGTTCCTGTAGCAGTGGGTAGTCATGTTTATGACTGTGTTCACTTATGCATTTTAAGTGCCCTTTTAATGTTGTTTAAACAATCATTATTAAATGCTTAAGTAATTAAAATGGATTGTTCATGTTAGACTCTTTGGTTATGTGTTGCTGACATTTACCTTATTATATTTTGATTTTTGAGATATCTATTACTTATGTGATGTTTTACATTTGAGATGACTTGAGGGTCAGATGTTATACTTTGATTTCAGTATCATAGGTGTTAGACTACTATGATGTTCAGTTCATCATATTGCATGATGATGCCATTTTGAGATGACAGTGTGTTTTATGATGATATCTGGTTATCTGGTATTTGGACTTATATGTTAGGTGATGGATTTAATGCTATGGTTATTTACTTCATTCCTCTATTGTTATGCTTTATGCAAACATGAGTGATGTAAATAGATTATTTTAATATAATTGAATAAATGGTTAAATTAGGTGATTTAATGCATTTATTTCTTTGGCTATGTTATTATATGCAATTGCACTTGATCGTGTTGTTTAGTGTGCAGGATTTATATCCCTAGTAGCGGTACATGGAGTTAGTGATTCAGCCATTCATATTTTATCAATGTCATCCTTGTATGGTTGACATCTCCTTATTTTAATTATTTAATTAAACCTTTCGGTGATTATTAAATTTGAACTCATTTGCATTATGTGATTAGACCAGTAAGCGTGTTTGTGCATTTAGAGGTTCGCATTATCGCAAAAGTTATTAAGGAAATTTATGTGTTTTTGGGTGTTTGGGCTTTTTAATTGATTTATTTTAACTTCTGGTAGCTTTTCCATAGATGAATTCATATTTATAGGAATAGCCTATTTTCGTTTGGGTCGATTCGGGGTTTAACTAGGTTGGCTGGTTATTTTCTCTAATTGATTATTCACTTGAAAAGTGAATAAATATCCAAAAAGAAATTTAATTCCTCACTTCTCACTTTTGAATTAGAAAGTTGGAGAGTAAAACCCAAAATCCTCTTCATGAGTTTTTATTGTTTTGTTTGTTCAGGGAGCTACGGGCGTGGGATCGTCGCAAGGTTGGGCTCATTGGATCTAGCTTGAGGAAACTTTCGATTGCCACAATTTTCAGCTACTTCTGTGAGATATTTATTTTATGGTTTAGATTCCCATTTTGCCCTTTTGGCTGTGAGGTAGGGCTTTCCTATTTTATTGTTTCTGCTCCGTTTTTGCTTCTATTTTTGGTAGTTGTTTGTTTCAAGGCTGAGAACTAGTGTTCCCCTCTATTTTTGTATGTTAGTTCTACCCGGTTGGGCAGGTACGAACATTTCCCTATTTGTCGAGATGAGGGTTTGGAGTTTTGCGCCATTATGCTAGACATTTTTGCATACGGTGTCCAAACTTGTTTATTTTTGGGGTTTTTGTGCCCAAAGGTCAAATGGGTTTTAATTTCAAAAAAATTTCAAAATCTAGGATTTTTGCCTCGTTTTATGTGCCACCCTATTTTCTCAAATTTTCTTGGTACAATGTGGGTCATGGACCTAGATGATCCGTTTGGATATTAGTCAGACCACTATTGCACTTTTATGTTGCATTAGGATGCGTGTTGCATCCGTACTCTCGACGTTGTGTTTGGTTGAGTGATTTTATACCTGTTGTTTTGGTTTCTTTGGACCTTTGTTTTGTTTCATGGACACTAGGATTCGTGTAGAATCCATACTCTCGAATTGAGGCCGGTGGAGTGAGTTCATGATGTTTGGTCTTGTTGCATCATTGGGATTCGTTTAGAATCCATACTCTCAGATTGAGGCCAGTTGAGTGATTTCATGATGTATGGTTTTATTGGTTTTGGGATTCGTGTAGAAATCATCCTTCCTATGTTGCTTTCAATTGGGTGTTTTCTTTGCATTGTGTTATCATCTTGTCCTTGTGCTTTTATCTTCATGATGGTGGTGTGCCACACATGAGTACATGCACGTACATTTTTCGAGTGACTTGCGAGGCCCGATCTTCTGTGGTACTTCCAGAAGTTATGATCATTGGGATAGGGATGGTAGTATGCATGCCCACGGGAACTTGTCATAGGATGAGCATGGGTAGGGTAGGGTAGCATATGGAGGGGGCTTCTATCTCATAGCTCGAACATCATGGCGCCATGGGTTGGCAGAGGGAGCTTTATATAAGTGATAACTAAATAAAATGTGTGATTGGCAATAAAAACTTAAGATAATAAAAATGTGGGGTGATAGAGCCTTTTTGTTGAGGGATGTTGAATCTGCACAAGTTTGAGATTGGGCTTTTCGATGCCAAGCAACTCTCCATGATGTTAGTCCCTACTTAGTAGCCTTTTGAGTGTCTGACCAGGACCTGTACTCCTTGCATTGTCTTAGGTTCTTGGTTACAACCATCATATTGCCTAGCATGAGTAATTAGCCATGGATGTTGTTTTTGTGTGTTTGTGGTTGGATCATTATCTCCATCAGCATGGTAGGTGTGGACCTATGAGTTCCATGTGGTTGGGAGGCGTAGCTACCTTCACCACTGCTAGGGACTAGTGTACAGAGACAGTCTTTTGTCCTAGTGCGACCATTGCTGGATATTTTCACTTGGTACTTCGAGTTCCAGAGTATGCTTTCTTTTGATTTATGCTTTCATTGGAATGCTTGGATATCATGTTTAGATGATGTTAGTTTATTTGATTCATTCTCATATTATGATGTTTAGCATATGATTAGATGATGTGAATTGTTGTAGTAGCATATCTATTGCTTATTGATGTTTAGCATGTGATAAGTGATGTTATCTTCTGTAGGACTATCTTATGCTTTTCTACTAGCATGTTAGATTTCCTTATGCTTATATTGTTGCATGTTTTAGTAGTGATGTCCCTATTATGACAATACCAATGATCTGATCGAAGGCTTGGGATGTTACACATGAGGGATGGCTAGGATCCATGATTGTCTTATGATGTTATTAACAGTTGGGAGGAACCGCGTACTTAATTTGGGTGATTTTTTATTGTGATATTATCTCTATACATTGTGATGTTGCTTATATTCACTATGATGTTTCATTATGTCATTTCCTTTGATGTTTGTTTAGATGTTTAGATTCCAGCTTTCTATCTTTCAACTTTTATCTTGTGTTCTTGCCTCAAATTGTGGTTCTGGTACTCCTCGGTGTGGAGGTTCTAACTCTGTTTGGCTTAACATTCTTCCTTTGTAATCTTCTTTTCTTTTCCTGAGTGACGATGTGTTAGCATGGTGCAATACAATAAAGTGTTGCACACCCATTTGAACTCTGTCGTGCACAACCTGAATGTGTCACACACCTCTTGGAGTTTTGTCGTGCGATACTTCATAGTATCGCACTCCCTTAGAAGAAATGTCATACAATACACTTCTAGTATCACATGCCCTTTGGAGAAGTATCACCCAACCCTTGATTATGTCACTCTCCTTCTAGAGAAATGTCACATGATATTGGTAAAGTATCGCACAGTGCTGATAAAGTGTCACACGATTTTTATGAAACCTGTGCGGGTGCGCAGCGAGCACTTTTCAGTCTGATCCAAACTTTTTAGGGATGGTTCAGGGTACCCTCTTAGATTTTCTTCAATCCCTTGGCAATTTCATTTGTATTTCAGTTGTGTCTTTTTTGTAGTTCATTCTTCGAGGTTTAAAATATATCGTTTAAGTATAAGTTTCCTTATACTTAAGATATATTTTAATATATGCGACGAATCTTTTGAGATAGGTTTTAGACCTCTTAGATATAAGATAAAGATTTTACGAAATTTCAGGGCTTCAAAAATCTAGACTTAGCCAATTTTCAGGGCTTCGAGATTTCAATCGTAGCCAAATTTTAGATTTCTACATTCTACTCTAGCTTGGTGTTTTGTTGATGAGTGGTTGTTTCTTGAGCCCTCATCTTGTATGTGGTGGTTGTTGGCTTTCATTTTCGTGTGTCAATTTGGTGGTTGCATTTGGAGATTTTTTGGTCACTAGGATTGTGGTGAAGTCTTCTATTGTGATTGGTGTGATCCCTAATGATGTTGTCATGTGCATTCATACTTGTAAAAAAAAAATCTTGGCTTGTATTTCATCCTTGTTTCCAGGGATCTCTAGACAGGGCATTACAAACACCCTCACAAGCATAAGAAGAAAAGAAAATAGGACATAAATCATTTTACATTTTTTTTGATTGTGGAGAGCTACACATGAAAGAGGTAGAGAGCTCTGAATGAAGATGGAGAGCTATGAATGTTGTCGTACCCTTGTGATTGGTGCATTTGGTTGCTAAGCCCTCCTAATCTCTGCACTTTATTTGTATTCCCTTACTCTGTGATTTCATTGTCATGTCATATCCTTTCTCTATGATTTCATTGTTCTATCATGCCCTTGTGATCTACATACCCTTGTTCTATAATTTTCTTCTAGGGAGAGAAGAGGTACGTATGTAAATGTTTTTTTCTTTTCCTTATAAACATTGATGTCTTTATATTTCCTTCTAAACATGCATCTCTTTATATATTTAGAGAGATATGCTTTAAGGTGCTTATTACATATTATCTCACAATAGGAAAAATGATCTGATTGCATATATATTCCAAAATCAAAATAATGAAACAATAAAACTCACTCAACCTGTGCTAAGTAACTTACCTCAAGATCTTGCACAAAAATAATGCAGACCATAAAAAATGGGTAGAGTTCACAAGAAATTTTACAAAAACATATCATAGAAAATATTTTTAGAAAGAAAAAAGCCATAACCTAGTTAAATTGGTCTAATTTCTAATTAGTTGGGTTGATTACAAATTCATGTAGAACTGTCATTAGATTAGGTACAATAAAATGAACAATTAGTTGTTCCCAACTAGCAGGATCAAATACAGTTTTTGAAGGTGATTAAATTGCATATGTAGATGCATCACTTGCATGTCAGGCATGAAGTGCAATCCCCAACTTATAAAAAATAGTTGGATATGAAGGCTCCATATGCTATCCCAAAAATGAAAGCCAAGGATGTAACCATGCATGTATTGGAGTCTCCCTACGAGCATCCCAAGTATCTAGTTCCAATTTTAATTATGGGTGGTTTCATTTTGAAATGTGGTTTGAAAGTAATGGTTTGTAAGGATGGGTACTCTCTTTTCTTAGTTTTTATACATGGTTGTATCTTAAGAGTTGTTGGATATCATTATGTATTTAGATATGGCCTATTGGGACCCTTCATTTTTCAAAACTTTATGTAGGACATAGGTTTTCCAAGTTAGTCTTCCAAGTGAATGAGATACATATAAAATTAATGTAATCTTTAAAATTAATAGTATGATATTGATGGGGACACAACCCAAGCATAGAATGGACATAACAGGACAGGGGAAATTTTATTAACTATGTAAATATGCTAATACATTTAGTACAGAGAAAATAAACTTCAAAACATGCCCTAAGGGCTTACAATAGTATAAATTTGGAGATAATTTCTCTTTTTAGTACATCCTCTCAAACTCCACTCTGAACTGCCTTTTACAATGCCAAAAATGTTCTTAAATAGACCTCAAAGGGTTAAGGATTAGGAATACATTCTAGACAATGCTAGTTGGCATCTACGAACCAAATAGAAGGCTCTAGAAGTTGCATTAGAAGTCGGCACAAAATTAGAAGAATCCAGAAATGGTAACCGAACTTTTGGGAGGTATAACTTTTGAACCGTAGCTCCAATCGACAAACCGTTTGCATTTCCCAAAAGCTCTCAAAGTGCTCTATAGCCATATGGACAGCTTTTCTCATCCCCTATTTTTCAGCCCTGTTCGAGATCATTTAATGCCCCTAACCTGACTTTGAAGCATTGTTAGGAGGTCTCCAAAAATTGAAAAACTGCAATAACTTTCAAACCGTGGGGCCTTTTGACCTGATTCTTTTTCTAAAATGCTCTAAATTACAATGATAATTATTCGACCAATTTACACCTTTTAGTTCACCAAAATGATGGCTCAATTACATACTCCTATTTTTTTGACATTTACACATATCCCAATGTGATTAAAAACTCTAACCCAAAACACTAATAGTGGAACTGTGAGAGTTGGAACCTTTATTTGACCCAACTGGGTATCCAAAAAGGAAAACACATGAAATAGAAACTAAGTATAAGTACATTTTTTTGGGTGACATAGGATTTCCCTTATGCCTCTGGATCCTCTTGCATCAAAAACCCAGGGTAGATTGAAAAGTGACCCTGTCACTTTATGAATGGTAGAGGAAATCCCAAATGGGAAACCTTAGTTGCTGATATCCAAGTTGAGTCCTCTATCGGTCATCCTTTCTACTTGAGTAGATACTCTTCATACTACCTATTTTTGGTACTCCTACCCACACGACTATCCAAAATCTCCTCTATCTCCTCCTTCTTAGAAGTAGGAATCGGACATGGCTTTAACATCAGCTCCTCATCTGCACCATCATCATGATACTCTATTAAGTTTGCAATGTTGAAAATAGGAGAAATGTGAATTCCATTTGGCAACTCTACTTCATATGCATTTCCTGAGTCATGTTTCTTCATAATTTTGTAGGGGCCAAATTTCTTCATCTTCAACTTGTTGTAAGTACCGGCTGGAAATCTTTCTTTTCTCAAGTGTACCATGACTAGATCCCCTACCTGGAACTCCTTGTGTCTTCTCCTTTGATCAGCCCTTTCTTTATACTATTGGTTCATCTTGGTAATGTGTGCTTGGACTTCCTCATGTAGATGCTTGATATGTTCAGCAAATTTTTTTGCTTCAGCACTTGTCCTCTCCCCTTGCTCTATCTTCCTCAATTCTGGTGTAGTCCTTGGGCTACTTCCATATAAAATTTGGAATGGTGATTTACCAGTACTCCTATTTATAGAGTTATTGTAAGAAAATTCTACTTATGATAGAATCAAATCCCATCCCTTGGGCTTATCCCGACCTAAACATCTCAATAAATTGCACAGACTTCTATTTACCACTTCAGTCTGTCCATCAGTCTGCAGGTGATGTGTAGAACTGAACTTCAAGTTTGTTCTCAACTTCTTCCACAATGTTCTCTAGAAATACCCCACAAATTTAGTATCTCTGTCAAAAACTATACTCCTTGGGAGACCATGTAGTCTTACCACCTCTCTGTAAAACAAGTCTACAATATGGACAACATCATGATTTTTGTGACATGGCATGGAATGAAATGTGCCATTTTGGAGAACCTATCAACCACTACAAATACTGAGTCATTACCCCTTTGTGTCTTCGGCAATCCAAGAAAAAAATCCATACTTATGTCCTCCCATGGCTTTGATGGAACAGGCAATGGCTGATATAGTCTAGTATTGTGACTAAATCCCTTGGCCACTTGACAAACTTGGCAATTCTGTACAAACTTCTTCACATCCTGTAACATTTGAGAACAAAAATAATATTCTTTGAGAATGGCAATGGTCTTATCTCGACAAAAATGTCCTGCCATCCCTCCACTGTATTTCTCCTTAATCAAATTTTCCCTCATGGAACTCCTTGGAATGTATAATTGATTGCCCTTCAAAAACATACCATCCTGAATCAAATAGTCTAGCCACTTGATTCTATCTACAGCAATAGGCTCTTTACAAGCTTTCCACACTTCAGCAAAATTAGGATCCTCAGGGTACAAATTCTTGAGTTCATCAAACCCAACTACTTCAACCTACATTACTATAACCAACAACTGTCTCCTACTTAGTGCATTTGCAACCCTATTAGATTTTCCACTTCTATGCTTTAACACAAATGTATAGCTCTGTAAGAACTCTACCCACTTCATATGCCTCTGATTCAATTTTTCTTTGCTATTTAGGTACTATAATGCCTGATGCTTAGTATACAAAACAAATTCCTTTGGAAATAAATAATGCCTCCATTTCTTTAAGGCCTGAACTATTGCATAGAACTCTTAATCATAAACAGAATACTTATTTTTCGCATCATTCAATTTTTCACTAAAATATGCAATAAGCTTACCTTCTTGGCTTAATACAGCCCCAATAGTGCTACCACTAGCATCACAATCCACTTGGAACACCTTTCTAAAATCTGGAAGTGCCAGCATAGGTTGTTCTATCACCTTCTTCTTTAGCATTTCAAAACTTCTCGCAGCTGTCATAGTCCATTTGAAGTCTTTTCTATCCCCTCTTATTGTGTTAGTCAAGGGTGCACATATGCCACTAAAATTCTTAATGAACTTCTTGTAAAAACTAACCAAACCATGAAATGATCTTACCTCAGTAGCAAACCTTCAAGTAGGCCATCCCAAGATGGCTTTTACCTTCTCTGAATCCATTTTAAGACCTTCAGGTGATATAACAAACCCCAAGTAGACTAATTCCTTTTTAGCAAAGGTACACTTCTTTAGATTAATTAATAGTTTCTCTTCCCTCAACCTCTCAAGAACACTATGAATATGCAATAAATGTTCTTCCAAAGTCTTACAGAAAATTAAAATATCATCTAAATAAACAATAACAAATTTTCCCAAGAACTTCTTAAGTACCTCATTCATAAGCCGCATGAAGGTGCTTGGGGCATTCATCAATCCAAAGGGCATGAATAACCACTCATAAAGACCCTCCTTGGTCTTGAAGGCAGTTTTCCACTCATCTTCTCGTATCCATATATGTTGATAGCCACTCTTGAGATCTATCTTTGTGAAGTACTGATCTCCACTCAAGCAGTCCATAAGATCATCCATTCTTTGTAAAGGAAACCGATACTTGATGGTTATCCTATTTATAGCTCGAGAGTCTGTACACATCCTCCACTCTCCATCCTTCTTTGGTGCCAGTACTGCAGGTATTGCACATGGACTCAAGCTCTCCTGAATCAACCCCTTCCTCAATAGCTCCCGAACCTATCTATTTAGCTCATCAGTTTCAATAGTAGTCATCTTGTGAGCAGCATTGTTAGGCAAACTAGCTCCTGGGATTAAATCTATCTGATGATTGATTTGCCTTACAGGTGGCAATCCTTCTAGAACATTATCAGAGATGATATCTCCAAACTCACCTAGTAAATCTGAAACTTCAAGTGGTATTTCACTACTACCTTCCTTATCTTTTCTAGGAATCAAAGCATAGCACATACACTGATATTTCATGCCATCTAAAAACTTCCTTCCATCAACAAGACAAATCCTAGCACTACTGCATACCTTTCCACCTTCCTTTTTCATGGGCTTCAATTTGTGGCAAACTCCATCCTTTGTTAGAGAGTATGTGTTTGCATGATCATCATGTACTGCATGCCTATCAAACTACCATGGTCTACCCAACAATAGATGCAAATATCCATTCAAATAACATCACAGAGAACTTCATCATGGTAACTCCAAATTTTGAACTTCACTAAACATTGTTCACTTACCAAGACCTTATGCTCATCCTTCACCCAAGTGATCCGATAGGGCTGGGGGTGTTTCTCCCTCTTAAGCTTCAGCTTAGAGACCATCTCCTCTGATACCAAGTTATCAGTGCTACCACCATCAATGATCACATCACAACATTTATCCTCACACTTGCACCTAGTACGAAATAAAATCCTCCTTTGTCTTGGTTCAATCTCACCACTTAGTAGGACCCTTTCATTTACTAAAGTTTCTCCTCTTTTTGCATCCTCTGAGTGTGATCATTGTGCATCCTCATCCACATGAGCAACCCTAGCTTGACCCTCAGCTCTCCTACCTGTCCTTCCTTGTCATTGAGGGCATTCAAAGGCATGATGACCTTCTTCATTGCAATGGAAATAGGTACCATGAAAGCCTCATCTTCCTTTTCCATGTCCTCTACCTCTTCTTCTCTAATTTCCAAAGTCTTGATCATGGGAGTGATTGAAACCCTCGTTCCTCTGGTTCCTGCTAGTACCCACATCTTCATTTTTCTTTTGGGTCTCATTTCATCCTCCAGATGACCTACCACTTCCCCTTCCTCCTTGATCATTCCCTCTTTATCTCCCTTCAAACCTTTTATTTAGCTTCTCTTAAACTCTTAGGGCAAACTGGTATGCCTCTTCAACACTGGTCATTCTTACCAGACTTAATTCCTCCTGGATGTTAGGTCGCAACCCACTGATATAATGAGCAACCTTCTCCTTATTTGCTTCTACATGTCCCACTCTAATCAGAAGTTGATAAAACTCCTTTGTATATTCCTAGACTGATTTTCTTGCTTACTTTAACCCATGCATCTTCTTAAACAAATCAAGCTCGTAGTCAACAGGAATGAACTGCTTATTTAGTTTGTCCACCATGCGATCCCACCTTGTGATCTTCTCCTTTCCTCTTCTATTTCTTTCCAATTGAACCTCTTGCCACCAAATTTTGGCATGTCCTTTCAGTTTGGCCTTTGCAAACTTAACCCTATCTAGATCTCTAATATCCTCATACTCAAAGTACTCTTCCAGTTCATTGATCTAGTCAATCAACTCATCTAGTTTCAGATTTCCTGAAAATACACCCACATCAAATGTAGGTCTTTTCCCAAACTTAGTAATGGCCCTAAAAAGCCTTTCCTCTACCTGATTTAGAACTTCCCCATCAACTTTCCCTTCTAGTCCAATTTCTTCTTCTTCATTGTCGTCCTCACTTTCGTCACCTGCAGCAACATTTGTTCCCCTACGGAGCTCCTCCTACAATGCTTGGACCTGCCTTTAGAGGGCTCTAACCTCCTCGAGATTAATAGCTCCAGCCCTTCTGCCATGCTCTCTTCATGGGGGCATCTTCTTAACTTGAACCCACAACCACACAGTCCTGGTGCAAACTGCCTCATAGTCGACGCTTTATCTACACACTCAAGAAAAACCTGCCTTGATACCACTTGATGGGGACACAACCCAAGCATAGAATCGACACAATAGGAAAGGGGAAAATTTTATTAACTATGTAAATATGCTAATACATTTAGTACAGAGAAAATAGACTTCAAAACATGCCCTAAGTGCTTACAATAGTATAAATCTGGAGATAATTTCTCTTTTTAGTACCTCCTCTCAAACTCCACTCTGAACTGCCTTTTACAATGCTAGAAATGTTCTTAAATAGATCTCGAAGGGTTAAGGATTAGGAACACATTCTATAAAGTGCTAGTTGGGCATCCACCAACCAAATAGAAGGCTCCAGAAGTCGCATTAGAAGTCAAAAAAATTAGAAGAATCCAGAAACGGTAACTGAACTTTCAGGAGGCATAACTTTTGAACCATAGCTCCGATTGACGAACTGTTTACATTTCCCAAAAGCTCTCAAAACAGTCTATAGCCCAATGGATAGCTTTTCTTTTCCCCCATTTTTGGCCCTGTTTGAGGTCATTTAATGCCCCTAACTTGACTTTGAAGCATTCTTAGGAGGTCTCCAAAAATTGAAAGACTGCAATAACTTTCAAACCGTGGGGCCTTTTGACCTGGTTCTTTTTCTAAAATGCTCTAAATTACAATGACAATCATTCAACCAATTTACACCTTCTAGTTTGCCAAAATGATGGCTCAATTACATACTCCTATTTTTTGGCATCTACACATATCCCAAGGTGATTAAAAACTCTAACCCAAAACATTAATAGTGGAGCTATGAGAGTTGGAACCTTTATTTGACCCAAATGGGTATCTAGAAAGGAAAACACATGAAATAGAAACTAAGTCTAAGTACATTTTTTTGGGTGACACAGGATTGCCCTTATACCTCTGGATGCTCCTACATTAGATATTCTCTTTATCATTGTCATGTTATTGATTTTGGTGTGGACTAACAAAATACACATAATGATATTACATTGTAAATAGGGTTGTATTTGATAGTATGTTTAATTCATAATTATAGTTAGATACTATATGACTCCCTATTTGAATTTTTTTCCCTCTATTTTTTTCTTAAATTTTATGTGCCAAGATCTTACTTTGTGCATATTTTGATCATTATAAGTATATGATGATTAGCTAGTTGAGTATTTTATAAATAATTTTAGACACACAAATTATTTATTTAATTGAACTCCTTTTTGAGTTCTTTATTCATATATTTGCAACCATTTTCCTTTGTCTTATCCTAAGATGATATGGGCTTTGCTATGCATCATTAAAACATGGAGAAAGAAATTAGAAATCTATTCTAGAATATATAACAATAAAGAAACAATACAACTAGGAGAAGCAAGGATTTAGGTTAATTAAAGATTGAGAGATAATTTTTCAATTGAAATAAGTTAAACAATCAGTTGTTCCTAGCTAGCAAGATCAAATGCAATTTTTCAAGGTGATAAAATTGTACATGCAGATGCATCACTTGCATGCTAGGCATGAAGTGCATTTCCCAACTTATAAAAAATGGCTAGATATAAAGGGTCCATATAGTGGCCCAACAATGGAAGCAAAGGATGTCACCATGCATGTATTGGCATAGTCTCCCTATGAGGATCCCAAGTATCTATTGTTGTTAATTTGGCCATCACTATATGATCCAAAATATTATGAAGTATTGAATCCAGTAGTAACTTCTCCCATGTCTCTAGAAAATGTAGTATAGGTTCAAGGTCCTTGGCTCCTAGGAATTTGTAGCCACTATTCTCACTGTTGGAAGAGTAATTTCAGTGAAGAGTTGAGTGAAAGGAGTTAAAGACGAAAGTTCTACTTCTATGTAAATGCCATAATGATGAGGCCCATTCCCTTGGAGAATTCTCTACCACAATGACATTACGTATAAACCATCTAAAGGATATTGAAATGGTTGCCAACCTTGAAACACTCTTATAAGCAATAGCAAAGCAAATGTAAATGCAATACATGACAAATTTCAAGGTAATCATATGTTATTTCCAAGATGATCGTGACAAATCCTAATATCTTAATATCTTAAATACAAAAAAATGGAGGGTAAGAATCTTCTCAGAAGTTTGTTTTCTTTAAAGATCTCATTTACACTAACTTTTAAAGGAGAAACTAGCTAAAGAATGTACACATAAACTAGCAAAATGTTTCAAATGAACAAATCTGAGAAATCAGCATTTAAGATATATATTAGGATATATTGGTTGAAGAAAATGCAGATATTATTTCCAAGGTGATCATGATAGAACAAGAAAGAATATAGTTTCTAGTGTAGTTTTTTCTAACACAGATGAAGTTTTTACATAATAATGACTCATGTTTAATACCATTCACTCACACATGGATAAACCAATAGATGGCTAAGTTAAAGGGAAAAGAATTTGATTGAAATATGAACTAATGAGGAATCATGTGAACAACTCCCTGAATGTTCAAGAAAATAAGAAGGCCAAAACAAGAAGAATAATGGTGGGAATGACAAGGAGTTACAAACAAGAGGAATGAAAAGGAGTTACAAACAAGAGGAATGAAGTGGAAGGGCATAGAGGACAAGGAGCATAGGTGATTGATCCTCGATAGCTTTCAACTTCACATTGTGTTGTAACTCTAGCATAGGTGTTTGATCCTCAATAGCTTTCATTTCAACATTCAAGTTTTCAAGATTGGTCAACACCCTCACTTGTGGACCTCTCATGTCAAGCACTTCTTGTACTATTTCAAAACCATGTTCTCGCATCTAAGCTAATAGTTCTTCAAGTGCATTTTCTTGTAAAACATTAATCTTGTAAAACTTTATATATTTGTTTAAACACCAAATGTTTCTTTCAAAACCATATGTGCAAATATAAATATTAAGTACAACATGTGCAATATTTTACAGATATACACATTAATTATGTCCAACATTTTCTTTCAAAACCATATGTGCAAATATAAACATTAAGTACAACATGTCTAATATTTTTTTAGATATACACATTAATTACACCAAACATTTCTTTCAAAACCATATATATAAATATAAACATTAAGTACGACATGTCCAATGTTTTTGCAGATATACACATTAATTACACCAAATATTTCTTTCAAAACCATATGTGCATATATAAACATTGAGTACATGTCCAATATTTTTGCAGATATACACATTAATTACACCAAATATTTCTTTCAAAACCATATATGTAGATATAAACATTAAGTATGACATGTCCAATATTTTTAAAGATATGCACATTAATTACACCAAATTTTCTTTCAAGACCATATGTGAAGATATAAACATTAAGTACAACCAACTCAATAAGGGTACATGAATAATTTATTCCCATGAAGAAGGATCATTTTGGATAATACAAAGAAGTTTGATCAAAATAGGGAGACAATCGCTAGATTGTTGTCTAGCATTCAAAGAGCGGCTGATGACAAATCTTATTGTCTTTACAAGTGTTGCAATTGGTTAAACACAAGAAGAATCAAAATCACAATAGTTAAGAGACATTGTAGGGAGAATGTTCACACTAAAGGGGGGTTTGATTATCATCCATTGGTAAGTTGTTGTTATATTGTTTTCACAATTAATATACATATGAACCATAGAACGAGGGTTTGATTATCATCATTTTTATATAGGTCGATCTCCTTAGGGTAGTATGTAATATGGACCAACACATCTTAGAGGAACATGGAAGTGTGAATATCGAGGAACATGGAGGTGTGAGTATTGAAGGAGAAGATCATGATCCCATGGTAGATGATGATCATGCAATAGAAATCACATTTGAAGATGATAGTATGAATGCATTGATCAATGACACATTTGGTACCAGTGTTGCTAATGATGATGATGATGATTATAATGAGGATGAAAATAAGGTCATCCTTGATATACCTCTACTTGAGAAGGAAAAAATGAAACTTTACAAAGGATCCCAATAAACTCTTCTCTCTGTTGTATTTTTGTTGGTGAATTTGAAGGTTATGAATGGTTTATCCAACATAACAATGTCACGTATGTTAAGGTTTGTAATAGACGTCGTTATAGTCTATAAAGGGTGAAATATGTACCATTAAGATTGTTTATACTAACGACTAATATTTTTTATTGTAGATTAATAAGAAAATATTTGTTAACACCATCAAATGTTCTCCCTTGTTCGTACCGAGAATTATGTCCCACGATGAAACATATAGGAATGGAGTATCAATCAATAGATGCTTGTCCTAAAGATCATGTAATTTATCTTTAAGAACATGAAAATGCAATAGAATTCCCAAAATTCCATACGAGTAGATATTGAGATGATCAAGTGACAAAAAAGGTGCCTCACAAGGATCTTCATTACATCCCCATTATTCCACATCTTAAATGATTATTCAGGTGTAGTAGCTTGGCACAATTTATGGATTACCATGCACACAATAGAAGTCGAGATGACATTATTCAAATACATGCAAATGGTTCAATGTTTATAGACATAGAGGAAAAGTGGCCACACTTTAATGAAGTACATTTAAATCTTAGGCTTTCTCTGGCAACTAACGATGTCAATCCATATGGAAAGATGAGATCCATTTACTCGATGTGGCATGTTTTTGTTATTAAAAATAACCTTACTCCATGGATGTCAATAAAGAGGGAGCACATTATGTTGGAAATGAGTGTTCCAAGTATTTTATTATTTTATTATTACCTACATGTAATTATAAGTCTTGGAGTGAAGTGACCACAATAATTATCTGATGTTGTTCATACAACTAGGTAAGTACCAACTGAAAGATATGAATATATATATTGTGTCTCTTACCAATAAGTTTCTAGTCTTATGGAATGGTTTCACTATGTATGATATCTCTAGACCAATTGGCCAAAAACAATTTCAATTCCATGCAATGCTTGTGTGGACAATTCATGATGCCTAGGGTTGACACATTTTTGTGGTATGTTATGTTGAAATCTAGTTGTACGTGATAATACTAAATCCAAAAATAAATATATTTAATCTAATTGTATTGTTATCTTGTAGGTCTTCAAACAAAGGGAAAATTTTCATATCCAATGTGTGTTCCAAAAATAAAATCTTGTCATTCTAAAAGTTTAAGAAAGTAGGTGTTTGATGAGAACAGGAACTTCCTCCACAAAAAGTATAAGTATTGAAGTGTCGAAAAACATATTTTCAATGGGAAAGAAGAGACTACACCAAAGCCACAAAGAATGACACCTCACCTATGGTAGTTGGAACATAATAGAATTCAAGGTTGTTAAGGCATCAATAATGACCACCTTCCAAATGGACCAAAATGTTATTCCAAAGAAGTTAGTAGGCTGCCCTACTATGAGCAGCTACAAATTGTGCATTTGTTTGATACTATGCATATTGGAAAGAATGTAGCAAAGACACTATGAAAAATATTGGATGGAAGGCATGACAAAGAAAAACTTGTCAAAATTTGTAGTGACATTCATGATTCCAATCATGTAATGAAAAATATCATTGTATCAAATAGCAATAGAGACTAGATTAATGCAAGTGCCCTTCCTTGGTTATCAATGGAGCAAAAAAGTAATGCCATAAAAGAAGTCATATGAAAAATTTGATTTCCTACGTGATTTTTTGTGAATATAAGCAATCTCATATCAAAGAAAAATGAATTTGACCCAGGCTAAAAATGCATGATTGGAAAACCTTCATCAAGGTAAGTCATGGTCTTTTGTAATTACAATATATTTGTGAAACTGTATTCAATTTTCACTTGTATTTGTAAGAATTTGCCTAAGGGAAAAATTCATCCAAGAACCAAGAACTCAAACACAAGCACAACTGTAGACCAAGAGAGAGAGAGAGAGAGAGAGAGAGAGAGAGAGAGTATGATCAGAATGACAATATATTCAATATGCCATGATGAGAGTACACTAGGAGTGCTTGTATATAAAGGGCTCTGAGATACATCTAGAATGCATCGAAATCAACACTATGATATTTCATACAACCAAGCACATGTCCACCAGATATGGATTATCCTCCATTAAGCATGAAAGTATGTGCAATGATGAGAAGATAAGCCTACAAAAGTGTGACACATAAAATAGTGTTGTAGATACCATGTGCTAAAATAGAGTTGCGTACTCCTATGTTGTCAATATGAAAACTCAAAAGAGTGCACAAACTCCTAAGTGTCTCACAAAATAATCTAATAAAATAATGAAAAATAATTAAATAATGCATTAACCTAAGTAAACTTAAGTAAGTGTAAATAGTGAATACGTATTTACAGAAACACCCCCCCTTAAGTGCAACTTAGGGGAATGCCCTTAAGCTTACAAACTAGGATGAAGATGCAAAATGGGTCTTGGCTACTAGGCCATGTTAGGTACCCATGTACATAATGAAGATGTAATCTCTCATAAAGTGGAGAAAGAGGGAAAACCTCATGGGAAAAACCCTCCTTCAAAAAGAGAGATAAATAGGGATGCATGGATGGATGGAGTAATCAAGACCCCCCCATTACAACATACATCCAGTATATACATAAGAGAATGAGAGAAGGAAGAGAGAAAGAATAGGCTCCCCCCCCCCAAAAGAAGAATGCCAGCAAGTGAAAGCCACTCCAATGAAGAAGCCATTCCAAGAATGCAGAATGGTGTTCCTCCCCTTAGGAAGAAACAAAGGCAAAGGCATAGTTCTGAATATGTATGCTGGCCCTAAAACTTGCTCAAGTATCCCTATACTAATGTTGATGCTCACCCCTTCCAACTATGCTAAAAAGAATGAATGCAGATCTAGCAAGGATGTCTGTTGAACCTGTTTCACTGAACCATCTATCTCCTCAACTGACAAAGAGACCTCCACTAATTGTTGTTCATAAGGATCCATAATCATGCCAACCTATAAAAATTAATCATGTAGAGAATGGACATGAGGGTCAGAGTGAGCCCTTGCAACAACTATAGTAGGATCACCTTCATCAATGAGAAGATATAAGTTCTCAAGTCTATCTCCCAAGCCAAGTGAAGCTAGAGCTAGAAGACGAGATGTACCATGCTATTCTGGACCTTTCACTGTGGCAATGTATGCATGTGGATTGGATTGATGTGACCTCTCACTACAACTATCAATAGAACCACATTTTTTTGAGCCTATTGAAGCACTATCACGAGTGTCACTATTAGTTTCCACTATGTATGATGTGTTGAGAGGAGTAGAGGATAAGCTAGGTCAACTTTCCTCAAAGTGAACATCCTTCTTCACAAATATCTTGTGTGTCTCTAGATCCATAATTTTGTAAGCCTTTGCATTGTCTTCATACCCAATGAAGGTACAAGGCCTAGGTGTCGGTACCTTGCAACTCCTAGAAGATAGGTCAGCCCATGCTAGACAACTGAAGACTCTTAGGTGACTCACAACTAGTTTTTCGTCACACCATGCCTCAAAAGGAGTACCTTGATGGCTTTCCTTGACTTGTGTTCAACATGAGTCTTAAATTCTTGAAGCTTCTGAACCACTTCATTCTTGTGATGAAGGAAGTAGACCCAAGTGAATCTCAAAAAGTCATCAACAAATGCAAGGATGTAGCGGCCTTGGCTAACTGAAGTCACTACAAAGGGTCCTGCTAAAACCATGTGAACTACCTAAAGAACAACTGGAGCTCGAGAAGACTTCCCTTTATCATACTTCTCCTTGAGATTCATATCCACTGAACAAGATGAACATTCTCCCTTAGAAAAGTTGATATTAGGTAGACCTTTGACCATATGTTTAGAGCAAAGTTTCTATAGAAAGCGGAAGTCAAGGTGACCAAATCGCTCATAACATAAGGTGAGTTGTAAAGTAGAGTGAGTCAACAAGGCTTGAGAAGGACTAGTAGGCACAAAGTGGGAGAAGGAATAAAGTCTCTTGTCATCATTGACTTTCCCCACTGCAACCAATGAATCATCTCTTAGACTTTGCACCATCACTGAATCTAGAAGGAACTCAACTTTGTGACCATCTCCAAGGTGAGTGATTTGGTAAACTGATAGAAGATTGGAGCTAAGGTTTGGAATGTAGAGAAAATCTTTGAATTCCCCATTTTCCATTTCCACATGTCCTTTCCCTTCAACTTCCATTTTAGTATCATCTCCCATGAAGATGTGTGGTACCTTTGACTACTTCAATGAAGAAAAGTCTTCCTTTGAAGAACCCATTTGGTAAGAGGCACCTAAGTCAAGTATCCATTCTAAAGAGAACTTGTGTTTGCCATAAATACTTTCTCTTTACCTTTTGAAGAGGTTGGAGTAGAATCCTTGGAATTACCTAGCATTTGAATCTTGTTCTTCCTGAGTAGATTCTCTAACTCATCGATTCTTTTTGTCTTGCAATGATGCTTGTCATGATTTGGCTTTTTGCAGTATGCACAACAAAGTTTTTCCTTCTTGTCATTAGTTCCCTTCTTGTTTGAAGAAGAATTGCCTTGTTGAGAGGAGGATTGTTGTGTCTTGGATTGTGTTTTCTGCTTCCATTGCTTCTTCTTTTTGTTTCTTTTCCCTCCTTGACTTGATTTTTGCTCATCACTAGCCACCAAGACTTTTGTCTTTGATAACTTGAGAAGTCCTAAATCCATCAAGTGAGATTGTTCAGCAATCAACATCTCTATAAATACATCAAATGAAGGCTTCTGGTAAGCAGATCCCATGGTCAACCTATGAGTACTAAAACTCAAAACAAAGTTAGCGTACTTAGAAGGTAGCCTCTTTAGGATGTAATGAATCAACCTGTCATCCTTCATGGGATTTCCACAATATTTAAGAAGTGCCCTATACTCATTGGGTTTGATGATATAATCCTAAATTGTGTCAAAATTCTCTAGATCCAAGAGAAGTAGATCATCCTCAATCTAAAATCCCTTTTCTTCATCCACCTTACCATACAATGATTTAAGTTTATCCCAAGCTTCTTTAGATTCTAAGCAATTGGTAATGTGAAAGAGAAGATCCCCATGTACACAACTCCTGATAACTCCTAAAGCCTGTTGATCTTGAGTTTTCCAATTAATGAGTTATTTAGCATCAATAGGTTTAGGAATTTTACCTTCAACATAAAGACTATATCCTTTTTCTAATAATCTACTCCAGGCAATATCTTTCCATGTAGAATAGTTGCATGAAGTTAAAGGAGGACATTTAAAACCCATGATGCAAAAATGAAAAGAGCACAATAGAGAGACACAAAAGCATAGTACACAACCCCCCTTTTTTAATCAATCAAAAGACCCCCCCAAAAAAGATGCTTTTAGCACTTTATAAGTAGTGCATGTACAATGGGCCACTTGTCAAAATGAACAAAGTGGACTTTCTAATTTTTCTTTTACAACTACCTTATGAGGCTTAAATCTATCACTTAAGCATTGTAGCTTAGATTTACAACAATTCTAAAAAAGAATCAAAGCTTTACAATGCCAAAAAATGCCTAATTTTGAAAGTGAGAATTTGGTCCACACAACCTTAGAATCTAACTTTAGATCTCGAAAGTAGATGAAAAACGATGCACTTTCAAAAAAAATAGAAAGTAAAAAAGTGACCAGATGTGCCTATACAGAGCGTTTGAAGTTGTAAAATGCAAGATTATGCAAGTATAGTCACCAAAAAACACAATTTTTTTTGGAAAATCTGTACACCAAAACTAGAAAACAATACTACCACTAGAAACTTTAGGAAATTTTACCCAATTTCAAATAAAATTACACCTAAATCAGAGTTTGGATGTCCAAGTTATGGGCTCGCAAAGTAAGGTTGCTAAACTGAAAAACAATCTGGAGATGGGTCTGGAGAAAAAATAGTGAGTCTAAATTTGATGGTCAAATGGCCATCACTATAGTTGTAAAATGACTAGTTTTGATGATCAAATGGCTGTCAAATTTAATCTAGTGAAAAATGATGTCAACAAAAAATAGTGCCACAAGTGATGTGCCTGACAACAAGGCATCTATACAGTTGACGTGGCTAAAAAGTATGATCCAGTTGTCCATGTGGCTGATGTGGAAATTCTAGCTAATGTGTCAATTAGTACACATGTCAAGCAGGGATTGGTTTACGTGGAGTGTCACATGTGTGAGTGAAAAAATGTCACGTGACGTTGAGTATGACTGTGTAGGATGTGCAGAGGGGTGCTAATGTGGGTCTTAGGTGGATCATATGTCCACGTGTCTTGATTTGGTTCATCTACATGGATAAGTGTACATATCACATGGATGAAAGTTTCAAACACTCATTGTCAAAAAGGAGTCTACGACTACAAAATATTCATCACCGAAGCTAGAATCACAGTCATGGAAACGAGGTCAGATTTCAATGCAGGGGCCAAAAAAACTTAATGGCCATTACCATCGGAACCAAATTGTGTGACTAAAGTGGGAGTGAATTGCTTGCTAAAAATCATAAAAGGATCGTCGAAATACAACTGCAGAAGGCAAGAACGCTCAAAGAAGCCGCCAAGATTTGAAATTAAAATCCAACATGTAGCGTGGGTGGGAACTTGTAGATGTGTAAAACCAAGTTTCCCATGAATCAAGGTAAACATGAAGCCTGTGTGTTTGATGGGGTAGGTCAAAGTGTAAACTTTCAATTACAAAAAATAATATCTAGGTCACTGTCTAGGCTAAAATTATTGTGGCGAGCCAAAAATGTATTGAGGCATATGTCAGACTTCTTCTATGTGATGCCCAAAAATTTAATGGTATAGTCTCCATGATTTGTTGAATTGCTTGCCAAATAACCTACCTTTAAATAATACCTCCACACTGTAGAGACGAGATCTAACAGCCTAGCTCTGCAAAAAAAAAATCTCTGCCAGGTGCCCAAAGGGCCAAAAAAAATTTAAAAATTGTGGTCCAAAAGGCAGAGAATAAAATGCAGATCCAAATAGATTAATTAAATCTACAAAAAAAAGACCATAAACAAAGTGCAAATCGAGGCCACTGGGCTTCGATTAGCAAAAAAAAATTGCTTCATGGTCAACTTTGAGCCAAGGTAGCCAATTTTATATTCAGTTTTTATCAAATTACTTTTTTGGATGCAATGGCAAGGTCAGATCTGAGTCTAGACACTCCCAATTTCTGTAGTACTCTATATTTGGGCTAAGGTGCTAAAGCAAGTGTAGTCTCGAATGGCTATGTGATGAGAAAATCTCCAAGCTCTAATACCATGTAAGAATTTTCCTAAGGGAAAAATTCACCCAGGAACTAAGAACACAAAAACAAGCACAACTATAGACCAAGAGAGAGAGAGTATGATCAGAATGACAATATATTCAATATGCCATGATGAGAGTACACTAGGAGTGCCTATATATAAAGGGCTCTGAGATGCATTTAGAATGCATCAAAATCAATACCATGATATGTCATACAACCAAGCACATGTCCACCAGATATGGGTTATCCTCCATTAAGCACAAAATTATGTGCGATGATGAGAGGATAAGCCTACAAGGGTGTAATACGCAAAATAGTGTTGTAGACACCATGTGCTAAAATAGAGTTGCATACTCCTATCTTGTCAACATGACAACTCAAAAGAGTGCAAAAACTCCTAAGTGTCTCACAAATAACTAATAAAATAATACATAATAATTAAATAATGCATTAACCTAAGTAAACTTCAGTGTAAATAGTGAATACGTATGTACACCAACAGTATTACGTTTGAAAAGAATGAAATGATCAGTTGATAAGTTTTGCAATATGTGCTAACCCTATCACTCCCAAATGACTTAGACAATAATATCAAACAAGTGACATATGATCTTGGAAAATACATGAGGAAAGAAGTGATATTTGTTCGATATATCAAACAAGTAATATATTGTAAAATCTCGTATTTATATGTTTTTGTATCTTGAATCTCTTGTAGGTGGTTTCATCTAAAGAAATTCATAAACAAGATATAAAATATTGGAAGAAAATAATTCCTCTACTAATGTGTGGAATGCAAAAGTGTTTACCTTCAACTTTTTTCGATGCACAAGAACACTACCTCATACACCAAGTTGAGGAGATTAAATTATGTGGACCTGTACAACATAGGTCAATGTGGATTATTGAGAGATACTTGAAATTTTTGAAGGATTTGGTTCAAAAAAGAGCATGTCCTAGGGGTTCTATGATTGAGGGATATATGGCATACCAGATGATGGTGTACGTTACTCAATATCTTCCTAATCTTGTAGCAAAGACCCATATAGATATTATTTGGGATCTTGAATACATTAAAAACTTTGAAAGGGAGTACTTAGTGGGGAATGTTCTATTTAGGAAAGTGAAAAGTAATAAATTATGATATTTTTCTATAATTAATTAATTATTAATCTTCAAAATAAATCTGTTGTGAGTCATCTATTTACTTTTGTATACTTATTAAAGAGTGAGATGCAATACATTTGTTTATTGCAAACAATCAAGATTGGATGATGGAATTGATAGAATGATTTAAACATTTTGGTCATGGATTAAAATGGGAATCCATGTCTTCATTGGTTAACAAGATAATTTTAATAGAGATCCCAATGTTACACAAAAGGAAATAGATTTAGCATATGGTTTAAGAGATCTCTAGGTACTTACAAGTTTGTTAATCAACCGTATGTTTTTTAACTCACGATGGAATAATTTATAAATGTTTGACATTATTGTGGGTGAAACACCACAAGGCTATTTTTTTCAATGGTTATAAATTTTTTATCAAAGATTTAGATGACATGAAGAGATCTTTTGATTTTGGGATAAGTGCAATCTTTCAGGTGACTAATATTTCATCTAGAAATGACTTACATCCTCAAGAATCTCAAAATCGATACTATGGCATTTTGGTTGATATACTTGATTGTGACTTTAATTTCTTCAAATTAGTTCTCTTCATCATCAAAAGGTAAAAACTATGACTCAATCAAAATGATCCTAATAGAACTATTATTAAGCATGAGAATGGATTTCCAATGTTTAATACAAGGTCATTTGAGCCAATTAGGGACAAGCCCTATGTTCTTCCAAGCCAATGTGAGAAGGTATTTTACTCAGAGGTTCCACATAAATTAGATCGGTCATTTGTTGTTAAAAATGATCCAAAGGGAAGGTCGATAAAGTATAATACAATAGAAGAAGAAGATATCAAGGAAGAGGAAGAAGTGGATCAAGATCAAGAGTAAGTTGATGACGCTCCCGATGGAAATGATGCTTCTATTGATCATAATGATGATGCACTAATCACTATGATGATGATGATGATGATGATGATGACGATGACGATGACAATGATGACAACAACGACGATGATGATCCTAATGATGAGATGGATGAAGAATAATATCAATGACTAGGGGGGTTTGATTATCAATGAGAAGAATGAAATGTATAGTTATGTGATCAATGCCTATGCTATTCAATATTTAGCTCTTGATATATCAATTATTAATTTGATTAACTTGTCATGTACCTTTTACTATTTATAATTCATATGTTATGCTAATATTCAATTTAATTTTGAGCGTATGTATCATGAATTTTTTAGCTGACATAAGACAATTGATTTACTATTGCAAAAATATGAAGCCCTTTCATGAGCATCCCACATAGTCTCATGGATCATTAGGTATAAGTTAGTACACCTCATAGAGATTAATGTCTTTTACCATTTGTAAAATATCTCTCATTGCCACCTAGCTCTCTTATTTTGTGGAGTGCAAGTACTAGTGAATAGGTATTTGTCAGATTTGTCTTCCTTCAGTGAGGAAAATGTAGGAATGAAAGAAGAAAGTGAGACATTTAGTATGTCTAAATCAAAGAGATCGAATCAAGGTCCAAATATCAAAAAGAAATTCAATAAGCATGTGAAATTTTTCATTCCTCAAGGGGGGTCATGTTCTTATGATAATGAGAGTGCAGTGACTTTGATGTGCCCTTTAGGTACAAGCATCTATAGAAATAATTGGTCTCCAATGAACTTCCTCCAATAAATACTGATTTTTGTATTGGAGAGATGATATATCTCATAGCATCTCCTCATTACATGGTTTAGGCCTATTTTCCATGGATGGCATAAAGGTCTCTTACAACAAGGTTGTTGAATTGATGGAGTATGTCAAACCTTGCTATGATTACAATACTTGGATGCAAATTGTTAGATATACAAAAAGCTATGTGTGGGTATGCACTCACGAAAAATTATATACAACAAAAAATTAGTGAACAAAGTAAAATAGTAGCTATATACATTGACAGAAAGCCAAGAGCATTAGGGAATATCGCAAGTTTTATAAATAGTACATGACCTACATCAACTAAGAAGTGACCCAATTGCATATTTGAGATGTGCGAGGTAAATAGTGTATTTGTATGTGTGATAAAATCAATACATTGAGGTGAATATCTTCTTATTGATTACAATTTGAATCACATAGATAAAAACAAAGCCGCTATCATGGGTGAGGTGGTATGTACTATGCACATTTAAAATCAACTACAATCAATGAATCCAACACACCATTAAATTTGTATATATTTTTTGCTAACTTAGAATAATAACACATGTTTTAACATGTCTCAATTTTTTTTTGAAATTTAGGGCTATATTAAGGATCAACAACCATAGGATACACACAACGGCGATATTCTTCTTCCCGATAGGTAAAACTGATTGTTGTTGTACAAATTAGATACAAGAAATATGTTAATGCATATTTTTTATTATGTTTTATTCTTCACTATTATTTTTGATTGATTTCAAATATAGAGATAATAATATTGCTCTTGCAAACGAGTGTTGATTAGGAAAAGGGAAAGGAAAAAGTAGTCCACGAGCACAAGGAACCACATGATGACTTGGCTGAATTTATTATTGATTTTGATTCAGCCTAGGATCCTACATTTGCATTGAAAAAGTTGATTAATTATATAGGAAAAAATTTATCACAATTGGCATTAACTCAACCTCAAACTCTTACATTACAAAATCAGATTGATAGGTTGGTGAACCTAGTTCACACATATGTAGTAAGTATTAATGTAGTTTTTAATTATAATAAAAGTTCAATAACAGTTTTTATAGTATACTCTTTTATTTATGTCATTACATTAAATGCATAGGTGTTATTTTTTTTAGAGGATATTGAGGATGTTGAGGAGCAATCCCCTAGAGGATGATACTTCAGGTGGTTCAAGTACATCACATGTTGTTTTATCCTACACTTGTGTTTTTCTTGAAAAATAGTTTTTTAATAGCTCTAACAATCTTGTTTTATTGTGCTCTAACAATCTCATTTTAAAACTCCTACCATTCATCCTCTATTTACTACACTACCTACTACAATGAATAGAATCAAAGAGGCATTATCAACTACAAATTTAGCAACACATAGCTTGGCAATAAATGTGATGGAACCACCTTTTGGTAAGTAGATTCCTCTTTTTCTCTCTCATTTTTATGTGTTTATTTGACTTGAACTATTAATTCTTAGAGTTCATTTCATAATATTGGATTCTTTTTATGTAGGAGGTAATGAGGACCTTCCTAGATGTTCGCATGTTAAATGTATGGGAAAAATAAAGAATTGTGATCAATTTCTTTTTAGCAATGAAGATGGTCTTCCCCTGAAAGTACCCCAACTTCCAAGTACTTTAAATATTGATCCTTCCTTTTACTATACAATATTATACACATAATTAAATGCACTAACCTCCCATGCAGTCCATTGCAATAACTACTAATCACATTATTATTTTGTAGGGAATAATATATGTTATGAAAAACTAATGATGAATGTTTTCATATATTTGAGTCGACCATATGCATAGGGTATCATATTTTGATTTTATTTATACATCATGCTTCCTTAATACGATCGATCTTCAAGTAAATTAAAAGGTAGCTTCAATTCATCTACGAATCTAATAGTTGTTTTCTTTTCCTAAAAGGTGGAATTTGCAAACAAAAGAGTCAAAGGACCAACTCATTGATGCCATGACAACACTTTTTGGACCTAGCATCTTTCAAAGACTTAGGATCCTTGAGAAAGCAGTCCAAGCTTTGAAGTATATTAGGTACAACTATAGGAACCAAATGAAAAAAAAAAACCATTAGTATGAGTGGCCCCCCTATATTCTCATTATTGAGTGGGAGAATCTTAAAAAGGATGCCACTAAGAAAAAAGATTAGATGATGGAGAAAAGGTACCACCTGAGGAAAGAAGGTATGTCATAATATTAAGAATGAGATTATTTAATAATTACTCTTTATAGTTATGTGATCTAACATATTTTAAACTTCACATAGGATGCCTAACACATCAAAGGCAACTGAAGCAAGAAAATAGAAGCATGGGTAGCACAAGCTCAACTCGTGTAGATATTCAAAACTTACTGCACAAGTTGTAAGTCTAAGTAAATGAAAAATTATATGCACATAGTCAAAAATTGTAAAAAAAATTTGTCTTTGATGAAATTGATTACAAAAAAAATTATGATACCAAGAAAAAATGTAGGCTATGGAGTTTTTAAAAAAATAATCTCTGAAGAGGACAAGAAATTAGGCTACACAAAAGGCTATATAGTCTTTGATGAACAACTCTAAGCAATGAGTGTGCAAGGTTCTTCTGCTAGATCTATCAATGAAGTAAATAAGTCAATTGATTTTTATTTCAAATTGAATACTTAAGAAATTACTGTATTTGTAATAAGTTCCAAAAATATAAGTCATTATATTTGTTTTAAGTAAGGAAACAGTGATTTTATATTTTTTTAAAACTTTAAAGTGAATATATTTATATGTATTGAAATGAATGATTAAGGTTCCTCATTATTTGTCTTGTATTTATATGTATATATTGTTGATAAATTCATTAATTATTTATATTGAATTATAGCCTGTCAATCTTAATACATCAGTCAAGCACCATGGAGGCGATGATTCAAATGTGGATCCTAGTACTCAAGGTATATATTTTCTATTTGATTTTTAATTTCTAAATTATTAATACAAGTAAGCATTTTAAATTGAATTCAATGTAGAAATACAAATTTAATTGTAATATGTGTTAGGATTAAGAAAAAATCATGTATTGCAGTTGCAGGGGATGCAGAGTTTGTTCTTGACGAGCTTTTTGAGGTCCAAGCTGGTGGGCAAGATGATAGTGGAAATAAATGATATCAAATCATTCTAAAATATGCATTGATTCATGAACTATTCTCATTATTTCTTTTGAGTATGTTGATATTGAATAACATTACGGGGAGGAAGCAGAGGGTCCTAAAGTTTGGTCAAAGATTTGTCTTCAAAACATGGTCAAATTAGAAAAGGAGGGCACCACAATATGGTGTGTACTTGAACCTATGTTTCATTTTTTTGATAGTGGGAAACACTAGTCCCTTTGTAATGGACTCGCACTAGGTTTTCTATATGACATGCAACACTTAATGGAGAAAGCATGTAACATTTATATTTTAGTTACTGCTTCCAAATGCCAAGTTCACCTTTTTATTTTAATATTTTATGATATTTCATGTTTTTCTATTGGTCAATTTGTAGGCCATTCTACTAATTTTATATTGTCCATGCTCATTAAATATCTTGATCATGAGAAAGTGGTGCAACAACCTCAAATATAGATTAATATCATTGAAATTTTTGCAAATTAATATGAGAAAGAGGAACCTCCAAGAAAGAGATGAGCAAGGAAGACACACATCCCCCATTGAAACACCAACACGCAGAGCGGACATGACATTTCAAGGACCAAGGAAAGGAGCTCTAGTGACACCATCAACAATAACAAGAGGAACTCAAACCATGATAGAAGCAACTAGAACTATTTAGTCTTATGTTGGAAAAATGGTGTGATTGTGTTTTTCATAGACTAGAGTTGCTTCATAACATATTGGAGTTACATAGACATGGAAGAATTTCAACATCTATTGTAAATTTTTCATGCAAGATCATATTTTAATGTGTCATAAAAGAGATTTTTAATGATTTAATGATGTTTTTGTTTCCATTGAAAATTATCACCATACATTTGTCTAGTTATAACATTCACATTATTTTCTTGGTTCAATTAAGTGAAATAACTAACTCTACACTGCTCTACTTCTTTGTTCTTTGTTAAATTGTTATCGTGCAATGGAATATATTTGCAAAAAGGAGACATTTTAAACATGTTGTTTTGGCTAATAGTTAATTTTTTATGAGAAAATCAAGAGTGTTATGATCAAAACAATTTCATTGACTTGTTCCTGAACATATGTATGAAAAAAATTCCATAATAGCATGAAGCATTTGTTCCTCAATACAATGGCATCTATTGAACTCTAGTACAACTAATAATAATAAGAAACAGCTATCATAGAAGCAATTGATATATTTGTTTTCTTTTTACTAATATAATAAAGCTTTTCTTATGTGACTTTTTCTATTTACTTGGTTTTTTGACATTGAAATATAGCAACAATATTTCTGCGTGATCCATTGAATATATACACCATATAAAAGAGAAAAATGGTTATTATTGTTCTCACAGATTACTATAATTTGAGAACAAAAATCTCATAATATGCTAGAAATCATGATCATGTCTTTCATGACCTTCTTTTGCCAAAGATTGATTAGTGCTAGAAACATATAAATATATACCATATCATTATTTGAATTTTGTGTCTTCTGTAGGGGCCATAACCTAAAGCTTGAATGTAACCTATCCTCTTGTGCAAAGCATGATTACTTTGAAATCTCCACCATTAAAATTCTTGCAACCGTAGAAAATTTTATGAAATTTCAAAACCTAAAGTATCTGCCACCAAATCATAACAAACATGCATGACTTCATTAATTTGATGCATTACGAAATCATCCAAGACCCTTTAAGAAAATCCTCACAATTCCTAGCCATAAAAATACAATATTTAAACAATTGGAATCCTTATAAAATTTAGTAATAACACACCTCTTTATTCCATGTAAAGGTTAGTTCATACTTCCTCAACTAGCTCCTTGACCCACCCAAGACCTGGCTGATCAGCAACAACATAAAAATTGTACTCTTGCTTTAGTTGGTCTTTTTGAAATTTTTTGATCTTATCCCTAAGCTCATTTTTCATTTCTAACCCCAACTTCCAATGACCTCTCTAAGTTGTACTGATCCCCACCAAAATGGTTGTGCAGAGAGTACTTATCAACACTGTAATTGAATTCATCGCCATAACTCAAATCAACATTCCTCAAAGTAGCAATAACATCTCCAGGGTCACAAGAAAAATCCATCTTAAGACCCTACAAAGTCCCTAATGAAATAGAGGTAGCACTTGGAGAGGGATAAGAAATGTACGATGAATAATTAGAAATTATCCTTGGCACAACAATTTGTGTAGATGAGAAGCCCAACATTGTGATTATTTCTCTATGCAAGATACTATGGATTCAACATAGAATTTGTGTGCACCATTAGTCTTGAGATGAAAGCCATGACTACCAATTTGTATCCATGGGTACAAGAATTTATTCCTCATCCAATACAATACATGACTCTCCCTCCATACCCATCCACTTTCCCAATCTCTTTTTTTTAAAATATTTTAGCAGGTCATCACAATTGTGACAATTTGATCCAATGAAATGTCATTGCACCAACAGCACTACTGTCACATACATGTCTCCATTGTGATGGATAAATTTGACAAATTATCATTGCACCCATGACATTGTTGTCACATGTCATCACATGTGAGACAACCCTCTAAAAATATAATATGGCATACTTGTTACAATTTCTTGTCACAATTATGACATTGTGATGATGAACTCTTGCCTTGCATTCATCCAAATTATAATGACTTTTGGCGTCGCAATCAGGATGAATAAGTTTTTCATTGCAATTTCAACTCCAAAATTTTGAGGTACATCTAATGGGAGCCAATTCTTGATATTGTTGCTTGGGTGATGGTTTGTCATTATAATTCGGGTCCAAATGTAGTAGTGAGTGAACTTTCTTGGATAATGAAAGAATGTTGTTTTAAGTAATTATCTATGAATGTTGCATATTAATGTTGAATTTTATGTCATGTTAATGAATATTGTTATGTGTTAATGAATTCTTGATTAGTGTTGTGTATTAATGAATGTTATGTGATTGTATTGATTGAATGTTATAGTTCATAAATGGATGAATGAATGAATGAAGCATGGAATTAGATGTTAATGGGGAATTTATATTGATGTTAGGGGGAGGGTAGTGAGGCCAAATGAGCTTTGACCTTTACGTGGTTGGCCTCATTAAATAGAGATATTAAAGTATTCTCAAAACCAAGTGAAGCTCAAACTAACTCACCTTCATTATTTAATCAAATTTCATTCATTCTAGATCTTTGCTCATAAGTGCATTTTGAATGTGTCATTGTCAAGAAACTATAAAATAACAAAGTAGAAGGGTCAATACTCAATTTTTCTAGCATGATTTGGCTTTGTTTTGTGTAAGTATTCTCTTCTTGAATGCATCAACCTCTCTTGGCAAAAACTAGATTATTTCATTAGTTTTTATTTTTGAGTAGGTGAAGTGTTAAATCAGTTCCTTTGGGCTCCCATTTCCTCACAAAAATTAGTAATATATGTTAACAATTTATTTTAACCACCAAGGAAACCAAATCAACACAATTAGATCATTAAATCAATAAGGACATGGGAAACACTAAAAACCTCTAAGTACATATGTTTTTATGTTAAAGATGATAGGAAATACTAGTGAAGATATTGAATGGAACACTTGTTTATTATTTAAATTTGATTTATCTCATTTCCTTCAGGTCCATTAAAATATTTGATCCTCGTAAGGGTCATTGGGTCCACTTGAAGAAATCAATAAGAATCGAGGAAGCTTTTATATAGCTATATTAAATGAAAAACTTTGTCTTTAGCAGAAATGGTTTAAAGTTCATTTGGTAAGTTAAAGTTATATCACAAGTTGTGTACTCTATACTAAATGTTGTCCTTGCAAACATGTTGATACTAATGTGTGACTGATGCAGTTATGTTATAGGTGGTTATGATGGCTCAACACTTTTATCTAGTGTGGAGACGTTTGATCCTTGCACAAGTTCCTGGGTCATGGTAAAATAACTTGTCATGATCAAACCACATGTCTTTCATAACTTTTCAATCTTAACATGCATCTAGGTAACAAAGTTTTATGAAATCTATCTGAGGGAATCCTTTTGTAATTTTTTAACTCTTAATCATGAACAAAAATTGAATCATAGTAATGGCTTACAAATTTTGAGTTTTGAATTTTATTAAAATGATGTATTTAAATAGATTGATTTAATTTCCTCTCCCTAGGGATATGTGGCTACAACAGTTCTTGAAGATTCCATCTATGTAATTGTGGGCTTTGCAGAGGGAGGATATCACCATTTTGTATCTCCTCATGTTTATGTTTAAATGCATGGAGTACCATAGATAAATTCTTCAGAGAAATGGATTTTGCTAACTTTTAGTTTTTGTGAGTTTAGGTTGAATTTTATCATGATGGCAGTTGCTGGAGGACCCTATATTCAGCAATTGTTGGCAAGAAATCCTTCTTAGCTAATCCCATTTTATAAGGTTTCTCTCAATCCCAACAAGTTATAGTTTCATTTTCTAGATGTGTAATTCAAAGGGGGCTTACAATAATAAATCATGTAATGTTGTTTTGAACTTTTCAATCATCTCTATCTATGAAATTTTATAGTATTATTCTAGGTGCCTTGCACATAAACTAAAAGTGATATGGTGTTCAATTACTAGGAAACTTGATTTTTTTGGATGTACCTCTAGATTTCTTTCCATGATAATTTGATGTATTAATAGTCTCACAATGACAAACTTTGAAATAGTTAAGCATTGCTCACATGTTCATTATGTTGAGGTTAGATGTCATCCACCTTGCTTTAATAGTGTTCATATTTAATGTAATTTATTTTATCTATGCACACACATATTAATGGGAATCCATAATCCCAACTTTAATGCCAAGGTTTGCCACATGTAAAAATATGAAAATTCTACAAGTAGATTTCCACAATCCATAAATAATGATAGATAATTTTTGGGAATTGATTGTGTGTGGATATTTAACATCAACATTTCTAATCACACTTTGTGATCCATCCTTCGGATTTTTCTTTCAGCTTTTCTCATCCTAATGATGGATCATGGAGTGTGATTTGAAACATTGATGTTAAAAATTCACACACAATTAAATCCCAAAAATTATCTATCATGAAAATTCTAATTTTTATTTGGCAAGTTGCAAGTAGTAGTTAGTGTCATTGAAGTCATAAATGCAGCTTTGACAACTATAAAGTGTGAAAATGTTACCTTGTGAAAAGAACATGAAAAGAGAATGTTCGATGTAGACAAGAAAATCAACAAAGTTCTTAAGCTAACACATGAGATTATTGTGCTAAGAAAGTGGATATGTTCAAGATTTATGTTTGATTTGGATAAAGAATCTGCCCATGGTTTTCACTCATGGTAATCTAAATCATCATTGCTTGCCAATTTTGAACCTGTCTATAGATTAGATCTATGAATTAATGGTAGAAAGCATGAGGCTTACATGTAATGTGGGGTTATAATCCTGGATTTCTAGCATATTGACTTCATTGCTCTTGTTTATGGCATTTTAGTATGGTCTTATATGTATGTAATGTAGAGTCATGCTCCTAGATTCCCATTGCAATGATCTTGTGTTGCTTGTGCTTGTGACATTATAGTATGGTCATGGATGTATGGTATTATTTCTGATTTGTTTCAATTGTATTCATGTGGAAAGAATATGTTTAAGGCATGGGTTAGAGGTGGATCAACTCCATAAAGCCAATGGTTCAATCTCTCATTATACTCTTGATAGAGCAATAATACTATAAATATATTGGAACTACTTTTTTGAATAATATATTATTGTGTCATTTAGAGATTGATTTTTTCCCAAAAAGGCTTCCAAAAATATATCTTATGATGTGTTTTTCTGTTGTTTAATTTCAGATCCATAAAGTTTTTGCATTGCTTCTCTCTTGGGATTAATGAAGAAGTGCTTAGCTTTCCTTTTGCAAGCTTGATTTCCTTTCATTTGATACTAGAGATTACTTTCAAGTTTCAAATACAAGTGAAATTAGGGGGGAAGTGGTTGGCATTTGGAGTCAAAGCGATAGTTTTTTATGAAGGAGAGTTTTCTCTTTGTGATGTTAGAACTATTTTTCCTCTAGCAACATGCCCTCTATTATCCACATAAACATGGATTAGTGCTTGATTGATGAGCCTTGTCAACTCTAAATAAATAAATAAAGACATTTACTCTGTAAAAACCACAGGATGTTGCACATTGTAATTGTATTACTGAAGTAGGAAATTCCAAAAGCTATCTTAGAAATTGTTGTGCTTCTTCCAACTCTCCACTTGAAAATTCTTTAATATAATTCCAAAAGTGATAGAGGCAGAAATATGTCGCATAGCTTGAACAATGTCAAGAATGAACTCTACAAGGCATTGATCATCTTTCTCCAATCATCAAAATCATAAAATATTTTTGAATGTGATGATGACACTTAATTTACTGTAGGAATCAGTACTTCACATAATACCATATTTGAAATAGTCTAAGCTCATCAAATATATGCATTAATAGTTGAGATTTTATTTTTTCAATAGACTCCATAAAAAAAGAAAAACTTGGAACTTTTTTATCTAAGCTTTAAACCATAGAAATCTTGAGGCAAGAAATCTTGAGGTACACACACACACACACACACACACTTGTAACCAACATCAAATAAGTTCATAATAAACTATTATGCTAATAGTAAAGTAACATAAAAAAATACACAACCATATATATTAATGCAAAGTAATACCTAAAGATAAATATCCAAACTAATCACCGACTAGGATGTCATTAATAATTACTCTTGATATTTATCTTCAAGTGTTACTTTTTTGAAAAATCCATATTGGTCAAACTTTCAACGTCGCTTGGTCAAAACCCTCACCAAGGCTAGATGACCTTTTGACCTCTCTTTGTGAAATTTTTGACAGAAACATCAACATAGTTGGCATCGTGAGTTTGCCATCCTAGCCAGATGGGCCATAGATTTCGACCAACATCAGTTGAATTATAGACAAATACAATGGCCAAAAGTAGATGCCAATTGTGACCAAGATTAACATTTTTTTTTCCTCCATAAGGATGTGTCAAAATTTTGACCAAAAAATAGTGACAAGACCATTGGTCAAAATTTTGACCAATCTAGGTAGAATGTTCGACCATTTTTTGTCAAAAATAGGGGTCAATTCTACTAGTGATGGGAAGACCACAAAGTTATTTTGAATTTGCATGATGATGCCATTCAATTTTTACATAGAAACAAGATGGATGGATCAACTCTTGAATCTTCTACCTCTATCTCCACCAACAACTACAATTTATCACATCATCAAAAAATTGCACTTTTTATCATTACAATCCACTTTGTATCTAATTTCTCCATTCAACCTTTATACATGGTCATACAAGGACCTCCAAGAACTATAAAATCATACCTTATTAGTTGCATAAGAAATGCACTACATATTTCAATGCTCAATGCAATAAACCCACTCCTTCTTCTTGCACCAATAGGTATTGCAGCCTTCAATATACATGCATCAACCATACATGCAATCCTCAAAATTTCAATTTGAGAAATCAAATCACTAGAGGGACAAGCATTGAAAAATACCAAGAAGATATGAAAAATATTCAATAAATTTTAATAGATGAGATGAGCTTCATAGGTCCTAAACTACTACTAAAAATTGATTCCAGACTATGTGAAGCTATACCCCAGACACCTTTTCTTATGTGGCATGCCAATGATTCTCATAGGATTACTAGCCCAACTTCCTCCTATTATGGATAAAAAAATTTATGCATCTATGATGCCTCACCTCAACCCATCATAGTACAGTTGATACATTGTTATTTTGATACATTATGACTTGTTATGTTGAGACAATGTCAAATGGACTGGACATTATTATTTTATTTTATGTCATGCGATGTTTTACTTTGATATGCTTAATCATGTTAATTAATGTTTTATGAACATGCATATTTATGATGTAGTACAATAAATGAATGTAGGATTAGGAATATGATTAATACCTTGATTATGCAATTCTTAATGGTTAAATATATGAGCAGGAATGAGATAATAGTTATTTATATTAAAGATTGATGTTTTGATTTATGTGATTATCCAAATGAGTTTTAAATATATGCATTTGATTTTTCTCAAACTACTAATGTTTGAAATGAGTGTGCAAGATTATTAGCCATGAAATCTAATGGAGAATCTGAACTCGACCCTATGTTTAGTTTGTGAAACCTAGGGTTGAGTCTAATGAAAGATGCAAACCATGTTGTTTCGTATTGTATTTGTCTCATAATTTGAATGTGTGTATCATTTTGTAATTTTAAAGTGTTTAATTTTTTATAATAGTGATCTTATAGTGTCACTTGACACTTGTAATTTGTATATGTATATCAGCATGATAATTAGGGTTAGTTGAGTAACCTAAAAATTTGAGATAGATTAGGTTAGTAACCTAACACTAATTAGTTGGTAATCAAGATTAATTACCCAAATTAAGGTTTAGTGGTAAGATTTGAATTCCTAAGGTTTTTTAAAAATTCAATTATTTCAAGCAATTTAATAGGTCCTAAAATGATCCTAGGGGCCAAAATTAATGAAAACTAAGTGTCTAGGGGGTATATGTATGGGTATAGGGGCATTTTCCACCCACTTTTGTTGACTTTTATGACCACCCAAATATCTCATTTTTACTTTAATGCAAAAATTTGAGCTTCACCATGAGTTATACTCCACCATAAAAAATTTCTTAACGATAGGATTAAGTTAGAAGACCCTACAAGGCCTTAGTCAAGTCTAGAGTTATTGCAATTTTTAGGGGGTTGAGTTAGGAGCCTATTTATTTGCAAATTTGAGGGTTGAAGAGTGTTCACCCAATCTCTACTTTTAAAGAGAATAAAGCCAGGATTAAAGGAGGAAGAAGGATAGCTTTTCTCAAATTTTTAGTTGCCATAACCATTTGTGAAGGTAGGAACCCTTCAATTTGATGTCTTCATGTTGTGTTTCCATTACTTAAGCAAGCTTTTTGCATGTGTGTGTATACATATGTATGATGAAATATGTAAGGGATGGGATTGTGATGGGTTTCTTAATTGTTTTCTTTTCATGCTTTATATTTTGTTTTATGGAGGAAACTATAAGGGTTGTGTTGGCATCACTCACCCTCAAATAGGGCAGAACTAGCCATGTATGGGAGGAGGGCTTCAATTGAACTCTAAGTAGTCCAGAGTCTCTCCTCATCATGAGGAGAGGGAGAGAGTAGCGTGATATGAGCCCCTACTCATCAGTATAGACCATTTTGTGTTTTGGAAATTGAGAAGTGAAAATATGAAAGTTCTTGTAATTATAGCCTTAGAAGGGGCATCTATTATGGTGTCGTGACCGACTTCTCCTATCCTGGAAAAATCCACCTTCTCTCTAGTTTGGTTCATTAATGAACCTATTGTGAAAACCTAGGATGGAAGTATTTAGTTTTATGTGTCCTTGTGTTAAATCTAATTGTCTCCCAGTCAATTTTGATTCTCCATGGTTACCTTGATGTAATTTGTAGATTTTGTAGTGGCTACCTTGATATGGAGCTAAGCAAGAATTCAGAGTTGTTGTTTCAATTGAAATGTTTGGGAGACTTTTCCTCAAGATAATGATCCTATTATAAAAAAATATTGTTAACCTTATTTTTGAAATGACTATGATTTCACGTTTTCTTCCTTGGTTCTTTCACAAGGGAATCCTTGAATCAAGTGACTGAATAA